>JBBPDI010095740.1:0-11355 GCA_037974545.1 Cucumis variabilis | reverse complement strand
TCCAACCTTTAAACCGAATCCCTCTCGGGCCAATGAGAGGGTGGGACCCCTTGTTCAAGACCTGGATTCAGTCCTTAGGGAAACAACCTATCTACTAACCCTAGAGTGAGTAGGAGTGAATTCCGTCCTTAAGGGAACAACCTATCTATTAACCCTAGAGTGGGTAGGAGTGAATTCTATCTTGCACCCTATGTCCCTAGCTATCCACCCGATCTTACCCCTGAAATGGGAGACTTATTGGGCTAGCGCCATTAATCTGTCCTTACCTATGCAGATCTACGAATAATTTCATGTGAACAAAAGTTTATAGTTAGCTCAAGATTAAGATTAAGTTACATTGGATATCTATAAACGAAATAGTTAGTTTTACAAAGTTAATTATGATGTTATAACTTAAAAGTGACTATTTCATGGTTCCAGTCTTATGTAAACTCTTTACATAGGATTTCCTACTTCCGTGTCTCTACATGAACAATTTAGGATCACATCGTTTGCACTAACTACAAAGTAGGCCGCATTAATAGTATCTCCCGGCCCTAATAAGGCGCCCAACCTTATCCATATACTATAAACCATTTAGGCTATGACTCAAACTTGATCTACTTTTATGTCTGTACATAAAGTTTAAGTCTACATAATATCCTTGGAACATTAGTTTATTGGCTTTCAGATTATAGTATCAATAAGACGATTTTATTTAACAGAATTTTGAATACAAACTACTAGTTTTAGGACATAAATTCCAACATATATAAAGTATGTAATCCATGAACAATTTAAATATACCTTCATAGATTGACTAAGCTCAATTTGTTTCCTTAAAATACCTTCAATTATTTTTGTAAAATTTGTAACTTGATATTCTGCTTCATTTCTTCGCTAAAATAACCATCTCTCTAACATCATTTTCAAAACCTCAAGCATGGAACATATTGGCAACTCCCAAATCGAATAATTGCATTATTCAAACTCTCAGATATGTTAGTAGTCATGACATTATATCTACTAAGTGGTGAGTAAGCACGAGACCACCTAGAAAAACCAATCGATTGTAACTCCTCACATATACCAGGTGCATCAGATTCCAACAAACGCATTTGTTGTTCAAAGTCAACAACATTGTAAGCCTTGCCACATGCATGAAACACGATATCGACTATTGATCTATACTGCAACTTCAAGTTCCTAAATAAATGAACCAGAAACATGCAATGTAGAACATTGGGAAATACTACCTCTATTGCTTTGCATATACTTTTGTGCCAGTCAGATACTACGACAATGTCATTCCTACCATCAATGTTCACTTTAGTTGATTGCAAAACCACATCCAAGATGAATCATTTTCAGAATCGACAACACAAAAGGCTAGTGGAAATATTTGATCATTGACATAATGATAAATATATTACATATGCGATGATGTATATTACCTGGCTTGTTAAGATGCAACATGTAAGCAAATTTGGCTACCATCTCGTAGGATTCCTTCGGAGAACCTCTAATCTCATCCAACGTAGCCTGACGTGCACATCGTGCTTTTTGGTAAGATATGCTTAAGCCATATTCAACACGAACGTAATGAACTATATCTTTGGGAGTGGATAATTCTGAACCAGCTAAACTTATTTTGTTCTTTATCAAGTCCTTAATAACCGTAAAAGTAACCTGTCTATGATCTGTAAGTGAAACATCTACTGAACATGTATGTTCAGAATCAAACCTAGTAAGAACCTATAATGTTCTATCACCATGAAAACAACAGGAAGCACGCAATGACCATTTGCAATCTTCAATTACGCACTGTAAAATCAAAACCTCCTTGTTTGATTTCACTATAACATATTAAAAATTATCTCTAATAGCAATGGCTTGAACGGATTGTTTCAATAACGTATTGAATGATTCGCTTTAGTGCAAAGTTGGAATTTATCTTAGACATATCTATGGTTTAAAAAAAATGACCCCCGTCTGAATGGATTTCAGTTTGAAATGAACTTGAGGATGATAAACCCAAAGAAATAGCTAAAAGGCCAACACAATGAACAACAAGGGTACTATGTTGTTCAACGTTCGATGTTATTATACGGTAAACCCATTTGACATCGTTGTCATTTTTTATTGCCATATCTTTCTTAAGACAATCTAAAGGACCTAAACAGAGGTATATATCAAAATTGTTTATATCAATAAAACTACCTAACTTGGATCTAAGGACATCGAATTATTCTTTATATGACATATGTTCATCAACTACTATTTTGGACACACTAAATCTAACATAATTGTTAGTTTCGTTGAAAAAACTATCGAAATAGACTGCAATACTGGCCATCCTGACACAAAATATTACAATTATATGTTATTAAATAGTATAATTGTAAATAAGATGCAGTATATATATAACAAATCACCAAAGAAAACTAATATATCTTACGGGTATATACAAAAACTATTATAATTATATATAAGATGTGGTATATATTTAGTAAATCACATAAGAAAACTATTATATGTTGCGGGTATATTAAAAAACTAGTATAATTGTAAATAAGATGTGATATATATATAATAAATCACATAAGAAAATGATTATATCTTACGGGTATATCGTTAATTTAGAATAAATATAAACTGATGATATATTGTCACTGCATATTATAGTTTACTACTATTTTAATTATGTAGTTTACAGTATAAGAATGAAAATTTACTGATGCGAAATTTTTGGATGACTTACTGTGTAATATTATATATGTGTTATTGTATATATAAATTGGTGTATATGTGTGTACAATATAATAAAATTAAAAGTTAACACGTAATAGTTAATGGAATATAGACTAATGACCATAATTGAAAAAAATACTAATCGAAAGTTTAGGGAGAACGAAAGGATAAAATAAAACTCCGACCAAATATGAAAATATGAACTGCGACATTGAAGACTATGTAATCCATGGAAAAAAGGAAGGTTAACGTGAACGATGTTGAATGATGAAGTAAACTGTGGGGAAAATATGAAATTTATAAATGAAAGGTTACAAGGTTAACGTGATGGAGATAAAGGGTTGCCAACAACAGATGGAATTTTCCAGATTGTGCACGTTAGGAAGATGAAAGATTGTTAACGGTTATAATTAATTACTGTAGATACCATATTTTGTCCTACATTTTTTATTTATTTATTTATTCATATTTATAAAAGAATTTGAATTTGAATTTAATTTTAAATTTTATATTTTAAATCTTAAATCTTAAATTTATTTTTTTTAAAAAGAAACATATATACATTTTTTAAATAAAAAAAATATTGATTCCCCCTATTTTCTCTCAACCACCCTCTATCTTCGTCATCACGCTCCCACTTTCTTCTACTCTCTCAGTCTTCCACTTTCTCCCATTTTCTCTTCGTAGTATTTCACTCTAAATCGCTCAAGAATCTAAAGGTAAACTATCAATCTTATCTTAAACCTGGCCCTATAAAAAGAGGAGGAGGATATTTTGGGAGGGGGACTTATATCAAAAAAAAAGAAATCTTTTGAATCTGTTCCAGAAAGAATTTGAGAAGATCGTTTTGCATCGATTGGATTTAAGGCAGGCCTGGTAAATATTTTTTTCAATTTAAGTCGATTTAAATTACTACCAAATTCATTGTGATTTTTTTTTCATGGTCGATGATTTTGCGTTAATTATTTGTCACCCATTTGGGTGCTGTGTTAATTATTGATTTGAATTAGATATTTGGTGTTGTAATTTGGTGTTGTACTGTGTTAATTAATTATTGTTTGGCTGCTGTTAATTATTCTTTGAATTACCCATTTGTTTGATGCGTTAATTATTCGTTTGATACCCAATTATCATGTTGGTCTTTAGCACCCATTCGATATCTGTTTAAATCATTTGGCATCTGTTTCCTACATTAATTAGCGCTCATTTGGTATTGTTTTAATTATTTGACATCTGTTTCTTAGCACCCAATTGGTTTTGTTTTAATTATTTGGCATCTGTCTCCTGCATTAATTAATTAACATCATAATATCGTGTGTTACTCATCTGACACCCATTTTCGTATGTTAATTATTCATGTAGTGCATTAATTAGTTGCATTGGCCAATGTAAATTATTTGGCACCCATTTGACTTAGCATCTGCTAATTATTTAGCACACTCATCTGACCTATTAATTAATTAGCACAATCATTTGGCATATCCTCTTGTATAATATTTAGTGTCCATTTGGCATATCTCTATATAATATTTACTGTCCATTTGGCATATCTCTGTATAATATTTAGTGTCCATTTGGCATATGTCTCTATAATATTTAGTATCCATTTGTCATACCCTGTATAATATTTAGTATCTATTTGGCATTCTGGGTTAATAATGCAATTTTCTTAAAATTTTTTTTTTGGCATCCTCCATTATGATTTAATTATTTGGCACCCATCTCATATGTTAATTACTGTTGTGTTTATTTGAATTATTTGCATCCATTATTAATTAATGAATTAACATTTTGCCATAATTATTTAGCATCCATTTGACTACTGTGTTGTCTATTTGCATATCCTTTGGCATTCTGTAATTAATTATTTGTAGGGTTAATTATTCATTCGCCCATTAATTAACATTAATTAATTATTAGACATCACGACATCATGGCTTGGGTTGCGTATTTTACATCCTAGCATGTTGTATATGTTTACATACCACTCACATTATTTTTATATTTATTTTATGTATTTATTGTATATCTCTGAATTATTTGATCTCAAGCTCCTCATATTATTTTATCTCAACATATTATATTATTTATTTCACAAGCATTTCTCAAATTTCACAATGTTTTTGTCATTATTATTAATTGGAGAAAAAGTATTGTTTTTTTTATGGATTTTATAACTTAAATTCCGTAAATACATGAAATTTGTTCATTTAAAATTTAATTAATAGATTGTTTTTGAAATTATAAACACATTTCATATTTTAAATGAGACTGAGTAATGTTTTCTAGGAATTCGTTAATTCTTAGATACATGAAATTTCTCATTAAACGCCTATGATGAAGATTAAATATTGAATTCTGATACTTTAATATTCTTGAGGTGAATATAAAAATTATTTTTTTAAAGCAAAAATAAACTTCATTTTTTCTAATGGCTCCTATGCCACTCATAATTATAAATTCATGCTTAGGTTTTATTTTCTTCGATATGAATTGATAACCATGGGATATTTAAAAAAAAACTAAATAAAAAACTTTATTTTGTGAATCCCTATAGTTTAGTTTAAAAGATAAAATTGGATAACCATTTTGTGGGTGCTGTAGGGTGCTAACACCTTCCCTACACACAACTTACTCCCGAACTTAAATCTCATGAACATAGACCATTTTTTTTTCTTTTTGGATGACCAATCACACCTTAATATGGTTGGTGGCGACTCGAAATTATTTATTCATTGAAATTAAATAAACGGGGAGGTTGGCCTCTCCGCGTCGCGATCACATCGCGATAGCTTGGCGACTTCACTAAGGATAATTGAACATTTTTATCTTTTATTCTTACTATATTATAATTTGTTGGTTCATTAATCATTTATTTTTTATTTGATTTATACGTAATATTTTGTACTATGTTATTGGCATATTTATTTTATTTTTTATTACTTTTTTATATGTCATCCTGCATTTACACACACTCACCCTCTAACCGGGCTACAACCTTATAGAACTAGAATTGAGGATGGAGTAGTGTTGACCTTTGAGAGTTTTCGACTCCCGTGCAGGCATATGAAAAATTCTCACTCAGATTAATTTTTTTTATTGTTTAAATAACATTAGAATAAGTTTAAGGGTCTTTCCCTTCTAAGGTTTAGATGATACCAACACAATATTATTTTTTTTTGGCATATCTTATCCAAAGGTCAAAGTGTGTAATTATTATTTTTATTTTTTTAAAACAAAGTTTTACATTCTTATAAAATTTGAAATCCTACATATTTATTTATTTATTTTTTAAAAAAATGGGTTTAATCATATTATTTTCTACAATTTTTTTTTTGTAGAAAGGAAATTTTGATTTAAGTTATTATTTATCTTGATTTCTTTGAAATTGGGTCTTTGGTTTCAACCATAAGGAGAGTAATGTTTATCTTGTTGAGGGGCATGAAAACTTTTGATTTACTAAAATTAAATAATTAAAAAAATAATAATAAAATAAGGAGAGTAATACTTACAAGCGCATGAAAAACTTTATTTATTTTTTTTTCTTTCTTTCTCTCTTATTTATCTATTTTTTTCTTCTTATTTTCATTTTCTTTTATTACTTTATTTTTTTCATTTATTATTATTATTATTATTATTATTATTATTATTATTGTTATTATTATTATTATTATTATTATTATTATTATTATTATTATTATTATTATTATTATTATTATTATTATTATTATTGTTATTATTGTTATTGTTGTTGTTGTTGTTATTATTATTGTTATTATTGTGCAAAGTGATTTGACTATATATTTTTTGTCATAATTGTGCAAAAAAATAAACAGTGTTGAAATACCAAGATGTCCAATATGTCAATGCATTCATCCTTTGAATCTAAGTTTGATGAACCAAGTGATGTTCTTAAATGAGCTGAAGAGATACAACAAAAATTCGGGGATAACATAAACAATTCTTCTCAAGTATCAGTACTATCCAGATGCCAGCTCTCTTTTACACAAAATGATTTAGCAAAACTAAAAATGATTTGGGAGGCATTGACACCTCAACGGAGATTCATGTTTTTGAAGAAGTATGGACATATAGCATAGTTGATGTACATATCGGTGAATCATTTTGCTCTAAGAGCCATAATTATTTTTTGGGATCCAGCCTATTATTGTTTCACATTTGAGTCGTGTGATTTATTGCCAACCATAGAAGAATATCAAGCTATGCTTAACATGCCTGAAAAGGAAAGGGAAATTGTGTATTTCTTTAACCTTAAGCAAACAACAAAAATGACTTTGTCAAAATTTTTAGAAACCGTCCATGCCACAGAAATTCAAAAACATATAAAAGTTAAGGGTGGGAAAGAGAATGTGTCATTTGACTATCTAATAAAGACGACACAAACTTACATTGATGAAGACAAGGGTCTTACTTTCTTGACATTGTGCATTTATGGAGCAGTGATTTTTCCTAAAGCATAAGGTTATGTCGATGGAAAAGTGATCAAATTATTTTTTGAAATAAAACGAAGAGTCGATCCTATTATACCTATATTGTCTGAAACTTTTTGATCCCTTAACTATTGTAGAAATAAAGGGGCAGGAAAATTGAATTGTTATGTTCTCTTATTATATATTTGGATACACAGCCATATCAAATTTCCTGCAGAATTTAGGTGTCCAAGCTTAGAATTCAGTAGCCCATGGAACTTAATGCAAAACACAGTTAGTGAGTTTGGTATGGCAGTTTGGGACCAAACATATCCAATGAAGGAGACTTGGGTATCTTTCTTTTCAAAAATGAGTTTTGAAATGTCATATGGAAGGCTCAATGGATGCCTTTGAAGACAGTGATTTACAGATGTGGAGATTTTCATAGTGTACCTTTGTTGGGACCATGGGTAGGTGTTAACTATACACCATTATTAGTTTTGCGTCAGGTGTGGCTCAAACAGTTTAGACCACCAATTCATGATCTATAAGACTCTGAATTTTGATATGATCTTGAAGACTGTCAAGGGAAAAAACATCGAGCAGTACGTGCATGGAAGTCTGTGATGAAGATAAAAGACAAAGGACACTATAAAGGGGTTACCAGTGGATATGAGGCATGGCAAACAAACAGAAGGAAGAATGTAATAGATACCTTAAGAGAGGTAGTCGAAAGGGTAGAAGAGACAAGCTCTAAACAACCAGACCAGTGGATTGAGAAAACCATTGAATTAGAAGAGAAAAATCAATTGTTAGAGCAAGAGAATGAGAAACTTCGAAAGGAGATGAGCCAATGGATGGATCATGCGACTTTTTTACAGAAAGAGCTTGAAAAGACCAAGAGTTTCTTAAAAAATTAAGATAAGTTAGAAAAGAATCTCGAGGTATTAGATAAAGAGATGAGGCGAATGAATAAAGCAAATAGAAGTTTGAAAAATGAAAAGGCAATATTACAGGCAACAATAGAATCACAAGATGAATATATTCAAGATTTAGAAAGCAGGAAGGAATATTCTCTCGAGCTCGTCAATGATTTGAATACATCAATTGGTAAACGGGAAGCACAAATAGTAGATTTGGAAGTACATAATCATTCTCTACGCCAAACTGTCGATAACCTACATGTGAAGGTGGTCGAGCACTCTGAAGAGTATGAGATACTGAAAAATTATACTGATTCCTTACACTATCAACTTACTGCATTTCAAAATTCAAGTGAGAGGATAGTGAAAGAATACGAATTATTGAAGACAAATTACATACAAATGAAGGTTGATTATGATTTGCAAAGGAGAGATTTTCAAGCGTTAGTTGAACGTGTAGATCAAACAGTTGGATTTCTTAGATTTGTGTTTAGAAGAGCAAATGGTTTTGCAGAATGGGCGGCTGATTTAAGGATTAATTTTTTCTCAATACAACCTCATGGAGATGATCTGAATAGATTCTTAAAGATGATATGCAGAGAACTTGGGCATTTTGATCGTTTTCATTAAGCTGTTTATTTTGCTATTATGAACAATGAGAGTTGTTGTTGTTGCATTTCGTTTATTTTTTGTTTTAGTTTATTTTTATTTTATTTTATTTTATTTTTCTGTCAAGTTTATATTTTGTGTGGATTTATTGTATTTGAATTTATTATTTAATAAAATTTTTTCCCTTCTTTCTTCCTCTCTCCTTTACTCTTTAGTCTTCAAAGTTTTCAAAATAGTCAAAGAAAAACATAGCTCATCCTACTCCAATTCGCCATCCTTACAATACACGACAAAAAGTCGAATCATGGAAGAACAAGATAAAGACATGAATAAAATGAGACATGACATTAATAATCTTGGGGAACAACTTTCAAAAATACTAGAATCACTTTCAGCAAGAAAAGGAAAATTCATCGTAGAAACAGCACAATCAAGCAATCCAGTTCAAGACACTAATGATCCTATTTATCCCCTCATAGTTACGCCACACCACATGAATGTTCCAAAGTCTCAACACTATGTTGCTATGAATCTGCTTTTTGTTGTTTCACCTCCTGTCCCAGATATAAAACAATTGGAAGGTTAGGCTAAAATTCAAGACATGGGACAAAATGAGAACACTCCAGCTAAGCAAAAACTAGATGTTTTGGAAGAAAGGTTGCGAGCAATTGAAGGGATTGACGTTTATGGAAATATAGATGCAACATAGTTGTGCTTAGTGCCAGGCTTGATCATTCCAGCAAAGTTTAAAATTCCCAAATTTGACAAATATGATGAATTATCGTGTTCAAGGAGTTATCTTATATTGTATTGTAGAAAGATGGCAGTGCATATTGGTGATGATAAATTGTTGATCCACTGCTTTTAGGACAGTTTGATTGGTTCAACTACTTGATGGTATATTCAATTAGATAATGCACACATTCATGTTTGGAAGAATTTAGTTGATGCATTTCTAAAGCAATACAAACATAATATTGATATGGCTCCAGATCATTTAGACCTGCAACGAATGGAGAAGAAGAGTTCAAAAAGTTTTAAAGAATATGCTCAACGATGGAGAGATATGGCTTCAGAGGTTCAGCCACCATTAACAGACAAAGAAATGACATTCATGTTTATGAATACTTTGCGGGCGCCATTCTATGATCGAATGATTGGTAATGCTACAACCAATTTTTCTGACATTATTGTTATTGGTGAAAGAATTGAATATGGGATAAAGCACGTGAGGTTAGTAGAGGCTTCAATTGAGTATGGGGGATTAAAGAAAGGAACAACATCTAAAAAGAAAGAAGGTAAGGTTCATGCAATTGGTTTTCCTAATTCAGGGAGCCACAAATTAATTTTTGGCCGAAGGAAACATGACCAAAATTTTCCTTCATATATCAACAATATTTCTCATATCCCTTATAATAACTATGTATCGGCTCACTCTTTTTCTGGAGCCCCAAAACCTATTAATTCAAACTCTTCTCAACCATTTGTACAAGGTCAGGGTAGCAAGACCAACTCAGATACACGGCGATTTGATCCAATTCCCATGACATATACAGAACTTTTACCTCAGCTAATTCAAAATCGACAGTTAGCTCCTATCCCAATAAATCCTATAAATCCTTCTTATACAAAATGGTATGATTCAAATGCTCGATGTGATTATCATGCTGGAGGAGTGGGACACTCAACTGAAAATTGTTTGGCTTTAAAAAGGAGGTGCAATCTTTAATTAATGCTGGATGGTTAAGCTTTAAAAAAGCTAGTGAGAAGCCGGATGTCAACAACAATCCACTTCCTAATCATGAAAATTCAAAAGTGAACGCTGTAGATTGCCTTGTTGGACAGTGTAAAAGTGAAGTTCATGAGATAGTAATGCCTATGGAAACGCTTTTTGAAGGTCTTTTTGAAGCAGGATATGTTAGTTCAGAATATTTGGACCCCAACATAAGATACGAAGGATACGATGAAAGCAGACATTGTATATTCCATCAAGGAGTTGTAGGCCATTTTATCCAACAGTGTTGTAAAATTAGGTATAAGGTACAACAACTTGTGGACTCAAAGATACTCATGGTATACAAAGGACAAGGACAAGATGAGATGAAAGACAATAACATATGCGCATTAATGGATGAAGTTGCAAAAAAGGAAAATTCCTTTTTACTAAGGCCTTTAATAGTCTTTTATCAAGAAAGTCGTAATAAGTCAACTTCCTACAATTCTAAAAAGCTCACGATCCAAGTACCGAGTCCTTTCAAATTTAAGAATCCAAAAGCAGTGCCATGGTAATATGATTGCCAAGTCCTTATAGGTCCTTTAGTTGATAATATTACAGGAATCAGCGGGATAACTCGAAGTGGAAGATGTTACAAACCAGATAATTTAACAACTCCTTCAGGTAGTTTGACACTGGGGCAAGGGAGGAAAAATGAAAAAAGAAATGTGAATGAACATGACAAAGAGCAAAGTGTAGAGATGCCTATCATAGCAAAAGATGTAGAATACAAGAAGCCCGTTACAGATGAGGAAGCAAACGAATTCTTGAAACTAAGAAAACAAAGTGAGTATAAGATCATAGAGCAAATACATCATACTCCAGCTCGAATTTCTTTATTATCTTTGTTTCTGAATTCAGAGCCTCATCGCAAAGTGTTATTAGATAT
>JBBPDI010095734.1:0-11356 GCA_037974545.1 Cucumis variabilis | reverse complement strand
TTGATATAACATCTTTTGTATGGTTGGTAGCAAACTCTTGCTTGCAATATATTGATTTTAGGCTTCTTGGTAGCTAAGGATATCAATATATATTTTTTTTCTATGGAAACTACATTTGAACTTGACAAATGGTTTTTCTATGGAATGTACGAATACTACAAAGTGTATCATTATTGTTTTCATATGGGTGTGATGTATTATTGTTATTGTTACTGAATTTGTTAGTGTAATAGTTCAACGACAAAAAAAATAGGAATTGAGGAATACAAAACAGAGAAAAAAATATCATAATATACAAATTCGTAACATTTTTTTTCTGTCGTCAATACTGAAACAATGACAATTAAATTTTATGAAAAATTGTCATGATTGGTCTATCCATAACAGAAAAAAATGTCGTAATATATCAATTCGTGATAATTTCATAACTGTCGTCAATATCGAATCAATGATAATTAAATTTTACAAAAAACTGTCACGATTGACATATTATTGACAGTAAAATAATGTCATAATATAAAAATTCGTGACATTTTTTAACTGTCGTAAATGTGTAAATGGTGACAGTTATTTGTTGTCATTAAAAAAATGACAGTTATTTGTAGTCATAAAATACTAATTAATTACATTTATTTTTTGTCATGAAAACTCATATTGTGACAGTTTTTTTGAAGTGTGATAGAAGGACTTTCCATAACATGCGATACTATGACTATAAATAACTGTCACAGATTTTTTTGCGACAAAAAATAACTGTTGTCGTAGACCATTTTTCTTGTAGTGTCCATAGTATCCCCAGAATAAGGTGTCTAACCTCATTCATACACTATAGACCGCTTGGCTATATAATCCTACTTGATCCACGTTTATGTCTCTACATAAAGTTGAAGTCTACACTAGATAGCCTCGAGACCTTAGTTTATTGAATTCAAGATTATAGTATTCTATTTTCACTAATAAGTCCTAAACAATGACTTTATTGAGTAGAGTATAATTTAAAACTACAATCTACGGATTTTAGGACATAAATTCCAACACCATCGACAAAATAGTAACCAACTGTAGGTAGACTTTTGAAATTGGAAACTCGATCATCAGCCCAGCCACATGAAGATTAAATTTAAAATATGTACTCATCTAAATAAGAAATAAGATCATAATTCTAACCAAAGTTGAATGTCATCCTTCTCCTTAGTTCTTACAAGTTTAAAGTAATTAGTTCCTAATAAAAATTCAATGAAAAAAAATATTGTCGATAGCATAGTTGTGTAGTAGTTTATTTTCTTTGGCAAATAGTCAAGAATTGAGAAAACCTCATAATGAATATTCTGATTAGGTGGATGTACTACCCTGTATATTTATGTGAGCAACCCATAAATAAATTCCTCTAACTTAATAATACAAATCCTCAGTTCATAATTATAGTTTAATGCTTACACACTAAGGACAAGCATGATTCAATAAGTAACAAAGCTCTAAATATGGAAACAAAAAATCGATTAACCAATAAGTCATATGAAAGAAATTATCGAAAAGAAAAATTGTTTTTTGAGAAGCTTGTTTTCATTAATTTTACAACCAACCACTACTTTCTAGTTTGATGCTTGCATCTTATTGTCACTTACCTATCACTATCATTTTGGCTAACTTATTTTCACCTGCATCCCACTTGCAAACAACCATTTAACAACTACAAATTCAAAGGAATTTGAATGACTAAGTTAAAACTATCATACAAATTTCATTGAAATATATAGCTCAAAACCTAAAATTTGTAGTCTTACAACTAGATATTTTACAAAAACAATCAATAAAAGTTCAAAAGGCAGTAATAGGGTGAAGATAAAGGAAGAAGAAAAAAGGAAGATAGCGACGTGGAAGATTTTGATTAAACACTTTACAGAGAGAGATGGGAGAAACGAAAATCTTAGATTTTGGGAGGAAGAAGACAAAGCCCTAAAATCGATTTTTTATAAATAAAAGATAAGATTTCTGCATTAGCATATATATATATTATATATTTTCGTTTTAGCACCCATTTTTCAGTTTTGAGCCCAACGCCAATTTTTTTTCACAGCATGTATAAACCCATGCTATAAATTGATGCTATAGGAAGTCGTATTTCTTCTAGTGTTTCTATCTGGATGTATCTTTCTACTTGGGAACTTCCTTCACCAATGTAACTTACGCTCCTCTAAGTTGATGAGAAATCCCTTCTTTATAGAATCGGCTTTAGGTCCCCTAAAGCAACGCAAATAGACTTGTTTCACATAAATCTTGCTTGATCACCAAATTTTCTTTTACTTAAAGATGAATAACATAACAAACATACTCGAAAAGTGTAGCGCATAGACTTCCTTAAGTTTAAATACCACGACCAAAGCAAGGATAGAATCCTCTGAAAAAATCAACATCGAGAAGATAAGGAAATAATACATGCGAAGTCAATTTACAGAATCTTTTAAATATCGAAAGAAATAATCTTAAATATTTGCAACCTTTAAGATAGCAAATGATACAAAACCATCTAGAGGAAACTTCTAAGACAACCATGGAACAAGTAAAAAATAAAGGCTATGGAGCTTAAAAATATAGTTTGCCAATAAGAAAGGCACCAACAAATATAATTTATTTGTACTCAGATTTATTATTTTTCATTCTAGTAGTTTAATTCTTAATGGTTATACAACATTTGGCTAGTGTCGGTTGTTTTCTTAATCCCTTGCTCAAGAGACAAGATAGTAGGCTTGATTCAAATTGTTAGAGTATAATATTAGTCAAATACGTGAGCACGCAATAGGAATTATTGATGAAAAGTCTTAGTGCAATGTTGATTATTTGATTATTTTGCAAAATAACAAAACTTGGCGCCTAACTAAATTTAGAAGAGGAATTGAAGTTGAAAAGTCTAAAATATCTTTATTGATTCGTTGTAACACCCAAGATTAGGAGGGAGATATGAATGAACCCGTATCACATCTGAATGGAAGGGATCTGGAGGACATGAAAGTAGTGTTAAGAAAGACTTAAAAAATTAAAAAGTTAATAGCTATACCAATAAGGTGCACCTTCCTTTTCGGTGGCTTGATTATAGAAACTCCAAAGTTAAGTGTGCTTAACTTAGAACAATTCTATGTTGGGTGACCTCCTGGAAATATTCCTATGATACATTTGAGTGGGGATAAAACATGCTGAAAGGACTTGTGTTGGTTTGTGAAGAGAAATTTTATTCAAATAAGTCTTTAAGAATAGTAAGGAACTGCCAAGTTGTAGGAAATGCAAGGAAATGTCGGAGATCTGAATTCCAAATCCTGGGTCTGGGGCGTTACATTCGTGGATTTTCAAATTAAACTCGATTGCTATTTGATTTTCATCTGATTATCTTTTTTTTTTTTTTTCAATTTTAGTTAGATTGTCAGTTGATTATCTTTTTTTTTTTCCAATTTTAGTTAGATAGTCATTTGTTTACCGTTTTATTGTCACGTGATTACTTTTTTTGTCGTAGTAATTTTTTATATTGCTTAATTGTCATTTGATTAGCTTATATTTTTATGACGTTTAATTATTGTTTGGCATTGATTATTATTTAATTGTTATTTTAAACCCTGAACCTTGGAAGAAAACTTAAGTTCTTTGAAGTGGTTGGAGGTTTTATTAAAGGAAATTAAGGATAAAAGTGTCATAAAAAGTGTGTCATGGTTAGTGGTAAAGGAGGAAAATTTGGCAAGTGTTGAGGCTTAAGAGCAAGGTGTTTAGAGGTTATTTAGGTGTTGTATAGGTAACCAAATGGATGAAAATAACCTCTAAATAAGTGTCATTAGAAGTTTGGAGGATATCTTGCTTGTGTACTAGGTGGCCAATGAGAAGGAAATAACCTCTAAAGAGATTAGGCATGAAGAACCTCTAAATGGGTGTCATGGGCGGCTAAGTATGTTTGGCTAGGCAAGGAAGGTTGTCCTTAGAGATTATTGAGAGTCTTGAGAGGTTAGGCAAGAAAGTTGGACAACTTGGTGTTGGACGAGAAGCATGGCATGCGAGAAGCCTTGGAGGTTAACAAGGTTTTGACACAAGGCGTTTGGACTTGTCTTTGGACATTATGTGTTTTGGTTTGGTGAGATGATGAAGAACTGGAGTCGGTGAAGTATTTTACAAATGTTCTTGTATGCTTAATTTAGATTTTGGCTAGTAGGAGGTGTCAATAAAGATTCATGCAGAGTTAAGTATAAATAGGTCACTTCAGATAAACATTTCTCCCTTCACTTGTGCATTTTGGCTTAAATTACACTCAAAAGAAAAAAAAATCAGTTTAGTTTTGAGAGTAGGGTTGTTGGATATTTTTTAGCAAGGGAGGGTAAAGTTTGAGTTGAAGAAAGTGAGGAAAGTTAGATTTCAGGTGAATCTGTTCAAGGTGAATTTTCAAAGAGCTGTACAGCTCATCCATTGAAATTTAAAGCTGTAATTTTAAGGTAAGAAAGTTAAGATGTTTTTAAGTACTTTTGTAGCATAAATTTTCCTCAAAAGAGAGTTGTGCATTTTTAGTTATAAGTTTTCAAAGTTGGGTTAAGTTTCTCGATGAAAAATGAGTTTTTGGACAAGTTGGTTGTTAGCCTCGTGGTAAAGCAAGGTAAGCTAGGCGACATGGGTAGGCATTTTGATGTTCAAAGAGGTTAGTGATGCATTTTGGCTATTGTTGGACACACAGCTTGCGCAAGGCGCGCGCGACAAGTCATGTGCGCGAGGAGGGCTACACTGGATGCAAGGCATGCGGCCAAGGTAGGGCACGCGGCAAACCTCTTGTGAGGTTAGCACGCAGATAGCCTACCCATATGCGCCAGATAATGTCATGAGGTGATTTGGGCAATTTTTGTGATTTTTGGAATCTTTAAGTAAACTTTTAATATTTTCATGAAAAAAAGAAATTAACTGGATTATTTTATCATTAATTCAGAACAAGAGAAGATCAAACAAATTTATAGTCTAAGGATTTTAGCTTGTGTCTGTGAGTTGAAAAATAATTTTGTTGAAGTAATTTGAAGCATGTTCTTAAGTTATGAGTTAGGAATGATTTGTATTGAATGTTTAAGATACTTTATGAAAAGTATTTCACGCTTGTTATTGTTTAAAAGTATATATTCAAGATTACTGTTTACTAAGGTATGTTTAAGGTTTAATACGAGATGAGTTTAAAGGTTATATAAGAGGATTCTTAAAGGAATTTAAAGTTTAAGGTTTACGATTCTATAAATGTTTTCTTGAAACCAAGATGTCTCAAAATAACCCTTAAACGGGTAGGATTATGAGGCATCGAGGAATTTGAGGTAAGGACACTTATCTCAAGGATTGAAGCTAGGGACACCTATCTCCTAGGAACAGGGATTGTGGATGCCCAACTCTAAGGTTTGGAGTTGGTATCGAGTAATCACCTCTCAAGAGGAGATACTTGGATTTCGTGTAGGAAAAACAAGACTTTATGTTACTGTTTTCTAAATGCTTTAAGATTTAAGCTTTCATGTTATGATTTGTTGTCTACTGTTCAAAGAATTTTCTAAAGCACTGTTTCTAAGAGTTATGATTTAAGTTTATGAAAAGTTATTTAGATCAAACTATCACTCACTGGACTTATTTAGCTCACACTCTTCAAAATATTTTTTCACTTTCCAAATAGAGACCGTGTTCTCGGAGCATGAATTGTTGTTATCTATCTACTGAAGGGTTTCGTTTGGTTATGTATGTTTCTGGTTATCTTGTACTTATGTTCAGTTAAGTCTTTTGTAATGTCAAACTTCGGTTTTTGAGAAGGTTTTTGTTAGGTTTTATTTTATGTAAATAAGATTACACTTTGTCTGTGTCAAACTTATATAAAGTTTTTTTTTTAAATGAAAATGGTTTTACCTTATTCTTGAAATGTTATGTGTTAAGTTTCCATTGTCGTTTACAATTTAAAGATTTAGGTTAAGAGTTAGTTGGTGTCGTTTTTGAAGGAAGCGATATTTGGTTGACTTCATGCCACATATCGAGCTAAGCAAGGAGGTGATCGAGGTAGAGTATGACAGTTATCGTATATTTATTTGTTATCTTATGATTGCTTGATTGTTGTTTGATATAGATCCTATATTTATTTGCTTCCGTAACTTCATGTGGCTGTAGTTTTCTTTTCCCATCAACAAATGCCAAATCACCAATCTTGAAAATTTAGGTATTTTATGTACCAAATCTTCATGTTTGCTAACTAGAAAATAGAAAGAGGATTTATCGTGCCTGATTTTTAATATAATAGATAGTCATTTTTGATAATCATCTTATTTTTATCTGATTACCATATGAAAGCCTTTTATTATTGTTAATTAGTTAGTCATATAATTGCGTTATATTCTTTTTTCTAATAACTTATAGTTTTTAATTAAAAAAAAACACAAAATAAGGTATTCATCACATCGCAAAGGCTAACAGTCCTCGATTATCGATTATAATGGTTATTATCTTACAGTTATCTAATTACTGTCTGATTGCTATTTTATATTGGCTTTTACCAGATTGTTGTTATCTTAGACTGGTTTTTTATTTGATTATTGTTTGATTGTTATTTGACGTTAATTGTTATCTAATTGTCAAAGATATTGATTTTTATGAGATGGTTGTTTGATTACTTTGATATTCATTGTGATTTAATTGTTGTCTTATTACTATATGATACTAATTGCCAATAATATCGAATGTTACCTTATTGTTATTTAATTACTATTTTATTCTAATTGTTAGTTAGACCTAATTACTATTTGATACTAATTAATTGTTACTAATACCAACTGTTAAATTGTTGTTATTTGATTACTACTTGAAATTGATTGTTATTTAATTATTGTATAATTATAATTTGATATTGATTGTAATAGGATTGACAATGATATGTATTATTATTTCATTATTGTCTCATTATTATTTGATTATCAATGATATCTTTGTTATCTAATTTTTTAATGATTACTATCTGATACTGATTATAAATAATATTGAATGTCATTTGAGAATGATTGTCATTTAATATTGATTTTTATTTGATACAAGATGGTAATTATATTGATTTATTATTTAATTATTTTGTGTTTACTATTTGATAATGATTATCATTAAAGATATTGTTGATACACTTGGAATGTGGGTCATAATAACCATGGGTTTGTAAGCTTCTATTGGTTGTTGTCGGATGCACTCAAGACCTAGCTTTGATGTGCTCATTAACCTGTTTTAATTTGGTTGAAGTAAAATAGCCAAAATTGATAAAGAACTAGTTAATTATATTATAAATATTAATATAATAATGTAGATGTCCATTAGTATGCTTAGTGGCCATATAGCCACATGTCTTTCTATCAACCATCCAATATTCATGCCATGTGTCTGTAAAGACTTGACCATGTACGTAAGCCGCCTCATGCTTGCCAAATTGCCTATAAATAGTGGCGTTTGGAGGGTTTGTAAATGTGAACAACATCGGAGAGAAAATCAAAGAAATTGGAGAAAGTGAGAGAAAGTGGAAAAATTTAAGATTTCTAATTACTTAATTATTGTCTTGTTTTTTCTTTATTTCTTTATTTATATATTATATTATATTATTATTTTAATATTATATTTTCTCAATTTTTCGTATTTCGTTGTATCCCATGCAACACGTTATTAGCACGAGCTCTGGTTGTCTCCTCCACTAAAGGTAGGTCGTTTCCTCCGGTCATCCCAACGGTATATTCAATTTTTCTCTACCGTTATAATTATTAAAACAAATATTATTTTGCATGTTTGATATATATTAAATTTCTATATTATTTGATTATAATAGTAATAATTTTTATCATGAAAGTTTGATACATTGAATGACATTAAGAATATGATCGTCAGAAAGCAATTATCTTATATTTCAGATATGCTTCTACAGTAGCAATATCGAGAGAAATATTTTGAAGAATATTACCTTAATTTCTTCTTGTGGTTGAATGAAATAACGAGTTATTGGTCAAAAAATAATGAACATCAGTCGACTAAAGAAACAACATTTCTCTGAAGTGAATGATGTAAATTTTAAATAGCGGTGGATGAAAATAATCAATCTTGACCAACTGGAACAAATTTCCTTGAAGTGAATGTTGTCAGTTTGGCGATTGTTATAAGAAGTAATTATTTTTCGTGGTTGGTCATTATAATCATCCAAATCTCAAAAGAACCACATGAAATGATGATCATAAAAGCTCCAGAAGAAAAAGAGAAAAATGTGGAAGCAGATTTTTTTGGCCCATTCAGAATGACAATTTGGATGCGGTAATGTTTTGAATCTCCCGAAGAGATTATCATATTTGATAAAAATGAGCAATGAAGTTATATGTTAGGCAAACAGTTCAATTACACACAATATTGACAAGTAACAAATTTTCTTCCAAACTGACAATGTTGGAAGCAAAAGTCAATACAATATCAGGTTTTACAAACCCTGATTGAAGTGTTTGGAAATGGTTATCGTATTGAATTGATAGAAAGAATGGAATAGAATATCTTTATATCATATTTACTATCTCAAATGAAAAACGTATATTAGAAAGGTTGTCTGCTTTATCTTCTGGATTATATTATACTCACATAAGAGTAATTAAAACATATGCAACAATAAACCTGAAGTTCATGAATCCAAACATATCTTTCATTTGGCATAATTGATTAGGTCATCTAGGATCCATAATGATGATAAGAATTATTGAAAATTCACTTGGACATCCATTAAAGAACCAGAAGATTCTTCAATCTAATGAATTATCATATGATGCTTGCTCTCAAGGGAAATTAATAATTAGACCATCACCAGCTAAAGTGGGAGTCAAATCACTTACATTCTTTAAACGAATTCATGGTGATATTTGTGGACTGATTAATCCACCAAGTGGACCATTTAAGTATTTTATGGTCTTAATAGACGCATCCAGCAGATGGTCGCATGTGTGCTTATTATCAAGTTGAGATCTTGCATTTTCAAAATTATTTGCTCAAATAATTAAATTAAGAGCACAGTTTACTGATTATACAATTAAGATTCGGCTTGATAATTCTAGTGGATTTAATCCCAAAACATTTGATAATTATTGTATGTCTATTCAGATAAGTGTTGAACATTTTGTAGCTCATATTCATATACAAAATTGTTTAGCACAATCATTTGTAAAATGTTTGCAATTAATTGCTACACCCTTGCTTATGAGAGCTAAACTTCCTACATTTGTATGGGTACATGCTATTTTGTATATTGCATTACTTAAGTGTATTAGACCAGCAACTTATCACAAGTACTCGCCATTACAATTAGCATATGGTCATGAGCCAAATATTTATCATTTGAGAATTTTTGGATGTACAGTATATGTTCCAATTGCTCCACCACAATGTACTAAGATGGGACCTCAAAGGAGGCTAGGAATATATGTTGGTTTTAATTTTCCATTAATTATTAAATATTTTGAACCCCTGACGGGTGGTGATTTATTGCATGATTTGCTAATTGTCATTTTAATGAGACAAAATTTCCAATATTCGAGAGAGGAATTAAGAAGTTGAAAAAAGAAATTACATGGAATGTACCATTATTGTCTTATTTAGATCCTTGTACATATCAATGTGAATTTGAAGTTCAGAAAATAATTCATTTGTAAAATATAGCAAATTAGTTACCATATGCCTTTATAGATTCAAAAAAAGTAATTAAATCACATATAGTAGCTGCAAATCTTTCATCAAAGATTGATATCTCTACACAACATGTTGTCATTAATGAACCTGGAACACATTAGAAGCGTGGTAGACTAGTTATTTCTAAAGATAAAAATCCTTAGAAAAGGAATCGAGTTAATAACTCGATTAAAGATGTGGATGTTCCAGAAGAAATACAAAAATTAATTTCTGACAAAAATATTGAAGAAGATGAAACAACCAAGAATAATAATGAGATCTCGATAAACTATGATGTCATGATTGGAAAAATGTTAAACAAAACTAATGTAATTGTTGACAACATTTTTGTTGAAATTTATGTCCTAAAACTCGTTGTTTGTATTCATATTCTACTCAATAAAGTTGTTATTGATACTATAATCTTAAAGCCAATAAATTAAAGACCTGATGTAATTATATATAGTAAACTTGAACTTTATTTAGAGACATAAAACGTGGATCAAGTTTGAGTATATAGCCTAAATAATTTATAGTATATGAATACGGTTGGGGACCTTATTCTGGGGACACTATGGATACGACTTGCTTTGTAGTTAGTACAAACGATGTGATCCTAAATCATTCATGTAGAGACATGGAAGTGGGGGCATCCTATGTAAAGAGTTTACATAAGACTGGAACCATAGAAATAGTCACTTTTAGGTAACAACACTGTTAACTTTAATAAAATTGATTATTTCGTTTATCGATATCCAGTGTAACTTAATCTTAATCCTGAGCTAACTATTAACTTCTGTTCATACGGAATTATCCTTAGATCTACATAGGTGAGGGTAGCTCAATGGCACTGGATCAATAAGCTTTCCATTTCAAGGGTAAGATCGGGTGGATAGCTAGGAACATAGGATGTAAGACGGAATTCACTCCTATCCGTTTTTGAGATAGTAGATAGGTTATTCTTGAAGGGATAAAAGCGCTATGGCAGTGAAAGAATTTAAAGAACCGTTACTCAAATTAATTTGGGAATCTTAAAATACCAGTATATTGGCAAAATTTTAGAATTAAAATTCTAAATAAAAACTAAGCATGCTTTTTAATTAAAAGATACAGAGAATTTACCTACGAGGACGTCTCTGAATCTACAAATCACCAAATTGGGGACACCACTCGTCGAAGACCTTTCTATCCTCTGGGATGAGATTGGTTTGTGTGA
Source organism: Cucumis variabilis (assembly GCA_037974545.1). Taxonomy (NCBI): domain Eukaryota; kingdom Viridiplantae; phylum Streptophyta; class Magnoliopsida; order Cucurbitales; family Cucurbitaceae; genus Cucumis; species Cucumis variabilis. The sequence goes on along the minus strand of JBBPDI010095734.1, from coordinate 438 downwards.
ACCAATTGGGATGGAAAAATATTTAGAGGTAGTTGAGAGAAACTCTTTTCTTTTTTGTAAAGAGAAAAGGCCTTGACTTTTTTCTTGATGAATTTTTTGTTAAAGAAAACTGTTTTCTTCTAGATATTTGTCACTCTCTTTCCTTCTTCGAATAGGAAGAGGAGTAGGAGAGAACCATGAGATTCTATTATTAAATTTACTAATTAATTAACAGTTAACCAATTAGTTAATAATTAATTAAATCATATGTAATTAATTTTCCATTCAAATCTTATTTGAATAAATATAATTAACTAAATCATATTTAATTAATATTTCATTCAATCCTTATTTGAATAAATATCTTTCATATATCTTATACATTTATATTAATATAATTAATTAAATCATATTTAATTAATATTTCATTCAAATCTTATTTGAATGAATATTTCTGCA
>JBBPDI010095702.1:0-11362 GCA_037974545.1 Cucumis variabilis | reverse complement strand
GCCAAGTGTGGAGAGTGGAAGCTCACTACATGCAAATTTTGCATGTAGTTTGCTTATAAAAGGAATGGATTGAAAATGAAAAATGAGTGTTATTTTGGTTAAAAATTGATTTTGTAATTTGGAATTGCAAAATCAAACCAAATTTCATTTTTCTCTCCAAAAGTTCTCTCCACAAGTTCTTCCTCCTAAATCCATCTCTCTCTCTCTATTTTCTCTACCGTTCGAGTCCCACAACTCGGTTCTAAGTCCAGAGAATAACAGGTCAACACTAGTGGTAGTCCCAGTTTTGACTTCGTGAGGAGATCGTGAAGAGCACGTGAGAAGATTACAATAATAGAAACACATCAAAGGTGTGTTTTTCTATTAACCCTATTTTGTTTCTTTAAAGGATTGTAATGCATCTTAATCGCTAAAGTGTTTAGTTGTAATTAGAGTAAAATCCGATCCTAATTTCACTGCGCATGTCTACCGTTTCCATCACTTTTAAGTATAATATGCATAGATGTACTATATGCAATACATAAATATCAATTATTCTTATTGTCTCCAAGAGATTAAAAGAAAATCCAAAAATTTCATCCATTTATAAATGGATAAAAACAATAATCATCTCTTTAAAAGATTGTAAGTAATTTGTGACATCTAAATAATATCATATTTAGAAGGTTAAAATAAAAACTATGATCTATTCGAGAGATACAAATACTTTCTCAAAGTTTGCTTTCATACATCGCTCTCCTTTTCATCGTTAAAGATTTTAATTTTTCTAGACTCTTAAATGTATGACAAGTACAAGATTATTAAGTATAAAATTATTGTATCTTTGCCTAAACATATTTGAAAAATAAAAAACTCATTTAAATATGTATGGTTCTAATCAAATAAACACTTCTTCTCTATTAACATAATTAATTTCGATCTTACTAAATATTGTAACACTCACTTTAGGAAATGCTATTAAATTATTTGATCGAAATTTACTATTATTTTATAGAAACATATGCTCAATAGCTAATATAATGTTTCAAACTTTCTCTCTCAAATTGTTAGTGCCAAGAGCAAAGATATTTTGACATGTGCAACTATGAGTGCATATCAAAAACAATGAGCACTAACTGATTTATGCAACTTCATGTGCATTAAATCAAAATTGAGTTTAAGAAGTAATTAACTATTATACATAACTTTCGTAAATTTTGTCATAAGAAAATTTAATCAAATATATATAATCACTATATATATTAAATTTTAAGGCTCACAAAATTCACGTGAGAATAATTTAAATATTCAGCAATCAAATAAATTTTAACGCGAGTATGACAAACAAACAAAATTAAAGACAATAATGAAAATTTATTCTTATATTTGAAAAGTAATCTTAACATATAAAAGATAAACACTACCACAATATTTGTAAAAAAGAATGCGATCCAATTAAGAAAACAAAATATTCTAATTAAATTTGAAGATATAAAATATAAACTAATTCAGAAAGCATCCAAATCAAATCTTTCAAATATAAAAATTATATTTAAAAATAAGACATGATTTACCATCTAAATGTAAATAACATTTCGAATATACATCTAAAATGATATAGTACAGAGGCATTTTTAAAAATAGCAAAATAAATTAAAATATTTACAAGGTATAGCAAAATTTTGGATTCTATTACTGATAGTTTTTTATCACTATAGCGTATCAATGACTATTAGTGATAGAATTTGTTATATGTTGTAAATATTTTGTAAAATCTATATTTTAAAAAATTTTCCTATAGTATATTTGACAAACCTATAAGATTAATTAAGTAAAAATTTAAAGTCAAGAAATATTTGATTTTTTCAATATTTTTTTTTATATTGGATCACTTAAAATAAGGTTATATGAGTTTCTTAAACATAAATTTTATTCCTCAACAATATATAAATATTTTACCCACAATTCATGAAATGATTATCCTCAATGGAAAAGATTGTGATAAAGTTCCATGCACATATACAATACGTAATAAGCTAATTAAAAGTCTAAATTTTTAGAGAATGGGGTTTGAATCAAACAAGTATATGCCTAAACAAATTCAATATGATTGAGAAACTTGGAGACAAACAACTATCTAATTCACTTAAATACAAAGTAACAATTCTAAAAAATTCTCTTTTAAAAACTCAGAAATGTCTTTTAAGCCACAACTCAATATTTAATACTCACATAAACGTTCTATGAGTTTCATAATTTTACTAAATTAAATATAAAATATAAATATATTTTAAAAATCAATTTGCGAACACATAGCTTTACATATATGAATAAATTAAAGTAGAGTACCCACATTCTTTGAACTTTATGCTTAAATTCAAGAAAGATGAATGATGGTGATGAGAAGATAAATGATGAATACACCAAATACATACATATGCAAATACCAAAATTACAACACTTACCGTACTTGAACGAGATTCTAACTACCCCAAAAAATATAGAGAAAATTCCAAAGGATTTTTAACATGAATCGAAACAAATTTTTACACAATATCCAAAGTGGTGAGACTTATGCTGATAAAATGTTATAAAATAAAGAACAAGAAACAATCAAAGAGAAGAATAAAGAAGAAAGGAAGAAAAAAAGACAATTAAACTCAATTGTAGTATCTTACGAAGGCACCACACACTTCTATTTATAGGACCTAGGGGTGTAAGAATATGGGTTGAACCCGAATAACCTGGACTACCCAACCCATATAACAAGGGTTGGGTTAGGTTAGATTAAAATATGGGTTGGGTTGGGTTAAAAAAAATTGTTTTTTTCGGGTTGGGTTAGGTCTCGGGTTGGGGGTTGAAAAATTCGGTTCAACCCAATCCAACCCTAATTAATATAATATATATATATAAATAAATAAACAAATAAATAAATATATATATATATATTATTTAATAAAAAAATAAATTAGGTTAATATTTCATTTTCAAATTTCATTGAATGAGAATTTGAATTATGTGTGTTTGAAATTTAAATATAACAATTTATAACTTTTATAATAATTAAAAACTAGAAAAAAAAAAAAGAAAAAAAATTATACAACCCGACAACCCAACCCAACCCAACCCATATGGGTTGGGTTGAAAACTAAATTTGGCAACCCGAATAACCCAAAATTTGGGTTGGGTTGAGAATGTGTTCCAACCCAACCCAACCCATTTTCACTTTTAATAGGACCTGTCATGGTATAAGTTACACTATAAAATTTAATGGAATGAATGTTACAGCATAGAATTGAAGGAAAGTTATAAGAAGATTGGTAACATATTGTAGGTTATGGACATTTACATAAGTATATTTACAATAATTTAATATTTTTTTACATAAACTACTACATTTATTAATAAAAAAACAAGTATACATTGGTTTTTATTTTTACTTTAACATTTTTATATTAAAACACGAATTACAAGTAACATTGAAAATTAATTCAATTAATGATTAAATAATTTTAAAATAATTTAAAATATTAATAAGAAAGGTTTATATTATAAAATAATAAAAAATATATATTATTTAAAATTTAAGCTAAATTATACAAAATAACACTCAACTTTCTACTTTGGGTCAAACATACCCTTCGACTTTCAAAGTTTAAAAAATACTCTTAAGTGTTATTTTAAAAACACTAAAATACCCTTATAGTAAGTTTTGTATGAAAAATTGGTAATGTTGCGGTCCAAGAATACTATTGAGCTTTCAAAATTTTCAACAATATCCTTAAACTTTAAGAAAAATAAAAATTAACACTTACTTTAATTCCTTATTTTCTCTAGTGAGAGTTTGACAGTTAACCTCTTGAGAAAATTGAAATTGAAATTCTCATGCTTTTGGAAGAGATTCATGGTTTATTAATTCTTGTTGACGCATTTTGTTGATAGGCAAAGATATACTTACTATTTCGTTTGAATTCTAGTGAGTTTGTATCCCAAATGCATTTGATAATTGATTGAGATAAGTGAATGAACATCTTGTATTTTATGTTTGAATAGCAAAGCTTCTAAATCTATATGAGATCATGTTTAGGATGATAGAAAAATTAAACTCCAGACGAATGATATATTTGCTATGCAATTTGCTAGTTTTCATTAATGAGACAAATTTTCCAACATTAGGGGGAAGAAATTAAGAAAATATTGGAAAATCAATTGAATGAAATGCATAAGTATTGTCCCATTTTGACCATGATACAGATTACTTTAAACTAGAAGTTAAAAAGATAACTCATATGTAAAATGTTACAAATCAAATGCATATGCATTTACAGAACATTTACAATTGTAAGAAAGTGACCGAGTTATAGTTGTTACAAGACACCATCTAAGAATGATATCTTCGTGCAACAAGTTGTCAATACTGCACGTTTGAAGCGTGATAGACAAATGAGTTCCAAAGAGAAAGATTCTCAAAGAAGAAGTAGTCAATTAATTTCTCAGTTAAGAATACAGATATTCTAAAAGAAATCCTGAATATGAGTACTCATAAGAATCTTGACGTCAATAAGGATAGTAAGGAGATCTCGATAAAATTATCTGTCATGACAAGAAAAGGATGGAGCCATTCTTAAATAAGTTGACAATATTTTTGCACACAATGTTGCTCATGATATTATTTATGAAAATAAGTAATATTTTATAAGTGATATGTAATTAGACATATTGAATAATATTGCGAAGACACAAAAAAAAAAAAAAAAGACTTATTTGAAAAGAAACAATCCAATCAAAATAAACTTATGTTTCAAATCCTAAGAACTAGTAATTTAGACATTTAGATAATGTTTCAAATCAAAATATCATGGATTTTTTTATTTTATTACACGGACCATAAATATTTTGATGTTTTGTTATATATATGAAAATTAACCTTTAATTAATATATTTATCGAAATAGATGTTATAAATGAACGTGAATCTAAATTCAATTCATCTCAATCTATATGAATATTCAAACTCAAATAATATGATAAAAAACAAATAGAGATTTTTTCTGTGGTCAATAGTAAATAACCAAATTGAAGTAAAATTAAAAACAAACCTTTCATAATTACAATTAGAAACAAAACAAGATTTTCGTAGGTAAGATTAGAGCTTTTGGGAAGCTTTAGAAATTTGTGTATAAAATTATTACTATGTTTGCCTTCTTCTTTTTTTCCTCATTGGTGTGACAATGAATCTTTTAAATTTTAAGGGATAATATTATATACATATACATACATATATATACATATATATAAAACTAAGTTAACAACTCAATCACCAACAAACACATACCCATCTTTCTCTTCAATTATTATTTCTTTTCTTCATCTCCTAAACAAAAACCAAATCATATCTTCTTCATCTTCTCCAAAGCATATGAATTGAACCTAAATATTGGTTGATTTCTTCATTAAACTACGAGATATTTGGACATCTTATTTGGATATAGATATTAGTCTATATATGGTTGGTCAAAGGATTATTTTGGTTCACATACTTTAAAAGTTTGTTTAATTTTAGTCATTACACTTTTGTTTTTCAATTTTGGTCCATATACTTTCTATAATTCTTATATTTAGTTCCTTAAACTTAAATATTATCATAATGGATAAAATAAAAGTAATAATTTTAGTGCAAGAAAATTCTAAAAAAATTTCAGAATTTGGTAGTTAAAATGCTATAGATAAAAATAAATTAACAAACTAGTATTAGAGATTAAATTTAATATTTATTAAAAATATATAATTAAAATTAGACCATTGAAAATGGAGAAGACTAAAATTGAATAAATTTAAAAATAAGAGAGGGATATGATGTGTAATTATGATTGGTTTTATATATGGAAAAAAGAGATTGGATAGCAACAAACAGATTTCATTGTTAATATGATTGGAGAGATATTGAGTGATTAGAAAGACTAACAGGGTGATGGTAGAGTTGTTGTTTTCAATTGTTTTTATGTTTTCTTTTTGTTATTTAGCCTTATGATTTCTTTTTTCCTATGATATTTAGCATTGATTTTAAAATTAATTAAATACGTAGATAAGTGGATAAATAAAGAATTTGAGTGATCAAAATAAGCATAAATCAACTGAAATATGTACTATGAATGAGACTCTTTTATTCAACCTAATTTATTTTATTTTATTAATGAACTTCTTAGAATCATATGTTATCATGTTTAAATTTATAAGAACAACTTGAAATAAATACCATTTTGAATAACTAAATATTTTATTTAAAAATATGTGGAGTTGGAAACCCTAATTTTGAAGCTAATAATTTTATTTTAAATTATACCAGGTAAAACTCAGTCTATAGTATTACAATAGTAATAAATTAGTTTTTAGAGACAAAAAAAAAAAAAAAAAAAAAAACTGTTAATAAATCTTCATGGTTCTGCAGGGATCTTTTTCTTTTTAATTTTTAAACATTCTATTTAAATATATATATATATATATATAAAGTTTATTCTATTTATTTAGTAAATTACTTTCAAATATTTAATTTTAATCCGTACTTATTGTTTTTAATACAAAGATGACAAGAGGGAGAAAATGCAAAACACTAAATTTGTGATTTAATTCCATTCTTCTTAAATATGATGGTCAAATTCATGTTGTGAAATTTGAATCACACAAATGAGATTAAAAGGGAAAAAAGTGAACATAACGTATAATAATATTGTGTAAACTTAGGTGGAGAGTATAAAGCACGAAATGTTTTGGAAAAAGGAAAAAGAGAAGAAAATAATATTAAAGAGAAAAAGAAAGAAAGATGCGTAGATGGGGATGATGGTGACAAAGATGTGCATGTGGATTTATAAAGTAATTATCTAATGCAAAAGGGGAAATTTTGTGCAAAGTCAAATTGATTATTGTTGATTTCTTTTTTTCTTTGTTTGCATTTCTTTATAGTGGAGTGATTTTCGCAACAAAATATGGTAAAAAGAGGAATTTTTTTAAAAAAATTAATAATATTGTTAGTTTGTTTAATTTATTAGAATAATAAGGTTGTTTCGAAATTTATTATTCAAATATTAATTATTGTTGATCTCGTTTCTTTGAAATATGAAATTGGAGAGATGGGGTTAACCTTCTTTTTTTTTTTTTCTTTTTCATGATAAAACATCATTTTTTTTATTCAATTTATAGGACAGTAACGATTGGGTCTCTAAAAATTAGTTTATAAAAATTAGAGATGTTTTGAAGTGATTTTTTATTTAATTAATCATGTTTGACAAGAAAATAAAAATTGATTTTTGAAAAATAAAATACCAATCTAATTTGATTGTTGAAGAATCAATAACCAAACAGTTGTGATTTTTCTTTTGGTAATTAAGTGGGATTCGCCTTCGACATTTTTATCACAGTGTATTAAAATTTATGATTCGGCTCAAAATTGTAAAAAAATTAATAAAGTTAGATATTTATTAAAAGAGTATTTTTAAAAATAATAAAATAAATTAAAATATTTAAAAGATATAGCAAAATTTTGAATTCTATCGATGATAATCTTCTATCATTATAGCATATCAATAATTATAAGTAATAGAATTTGCTATAGGTTGTAAATATTTTGTAAAATCTACTATTTTAAAAAAATTTCCACTATTAAAATTATATAACGACCTCTGTCCGCCAAACCAACCTTCAACGATCATTTTTCGACAGTTATTACCAACCAATTTCTTATGACCATTTTTTGGTGACCATCATCGACTGATCAGTCCTGGTGATTGTTTTTTTGGCAACAATCACTAGCCAACCTTGATGGTTGTCAACTACCAACTTTCGATCATGCATTCATCAACTGTTTTTCAATGATTGTGAAAGAGCAACTTTTGACGATCATTTTCTCAGCAACTTATCTTAGTCAACGATCAATTTCCAACAGTTACTTTTTTGTGACAGTTGTCGACTAACTTTTAATGATTGTTGTTGTCAACCTTTGATTATCATTTTTCTATTTCAGCATCAACCAACTATAGATGATCATTAATCTTTTACAGTCGTCATCGGCTAACTTGTGGGTGCTATTTTCGATAACTACTGCCAGTCAACTTTTAGTGACTGTTTTTTAACAATTTTTTATGGCCAACCTTTGACCACCATCTTTGATGACTGATTTTTGGCGACACCAACGACTAACATCGAATGATTGTTTTTCCTAGCAACTTTGTTGTCCAATTATTGATGCCCATTTTTTCAATGGTTGTCGTAAGCCAACTTCCAACAACTGCTGCTGCCAACATCCAATCATCATTGTTTAGTAACATTCGACAGTCGCATTTGACCAACTTTTATGTAGAAACAGTTTTTGAAACAAATGAAAAGTAAAATAATAAAATATATTTATTATAATTAATTCCTCTTAAACAAAATAATTCAAATTTTATTTTAAGTATTTGAAAACCATTTTTAAAAAGCGGAACACGTAAATCTTTTCTTTTGAAATTACTACTCCAACTGTTACTTCGAACAAACCCTTTAATCTCAGTTATTTCAATTTTGTAACAATTTAACTTTGTTGTATAACAATTTAGTGCTTGTACTTTAAAATTTGTAATAAGTTAATTCAATCCTTATCGTATGAATTAGGGTTAAAATTTACAAGATTTCTTACCTAAATAAACTCATAAACTAGTTAGATTTTCAATATTATAATATGCATTTTAAATTAATAAAAATTGTCAGTCTAATTTTAATGAATTTGTTTATGTTAGGAACTAAACTGTCATAAATTTAAAAGAATAAAGATTAAATTGTTATATATTAAAATTTAAGAGATTAAATTGTTATAAAGTTTGAAAGTACAATTCTAAATCATTACAAAACAAAGTTCACATACTAAATTGTTAGTTTCATCAAAGTTTAAGAATCAAAAATATTTTTTAGGCTTAAATTTATTGTATATATAAAAAATTTATTTCAAATGACAAAATTTGTGAAAAGATTTACAAATATTGTAAAAAATTGTATAGTAATTTAATTCATAAGCAGTGGCGGATCTAGAAATTTCATATAGGGGCACTATATAACGAACACACTAAAAAAATATTAAAAAAATATTAATTAACGTTAAAAATTAATTAATTTAATACGTATTACAATTGTCCTCTATGAGTTTTCATGTTTTGAAATTGATTCATGATAAGTTTATTATCTAACTTATCAAACAAATCTTTCTCAATATAAGCTATAAGACAATCATTCATCCACTAATCTCTCATTCGATTACGTAGTCGAGTCTTCACAATATTCATAGCAGAAAATGTTCTCTCTACAGTAGCTGTTGCAACTGGTAAAATCAATGCCAATGTGAACAACTGATAAACTAATGGGTAGGCCTTATCTCTTTTTGTAACGACCATTTTCACTGCAAGATCACCAATGCTTTTTAGTTTAACAAACTCTGAACGCACATCAATAATGTAATTTTGAAGTTGATCTTCAAGCATAGAGAGTTCAATAGCTGAAAAGTCTCTTGGATAAAACTGAGCAAGTCGACCAAGTTTTTTACTATCAAATGCAGCAAATGAATTACTTGGATTCAAACATGCCACACAGAGAAGCAATTCAGTACTTATATTCTAACGATGAATGAAAAAATAAACAATATAAGTATTATAATTTATAACATAGATTGAAAAGAAAAACTGAAAATATTAAGAAGAATTTGAACTTACTAGGAAATTGGTACGATACTTATATTCTAACGATAAACGAAAAAAATTTATCTTGTACCGTTTAATTCGGAAATAAAATAAAATAAATATATACATAAGTAATGTAAATATGTGAATTTAAAAATTACATTACGAAAATAAAAAATAATACCTTCTTCGTGCTAGAAAATAAGGTAGGGTTTTATCTTATTTAGGCTTTTTTTTTCCTCTTATAAAATAAATGCAATAGTTAAGATTGGAATCTAAGATGTGAGGCTTAAGGGGGCACAGCCACTGCAACAGAAAGCAAATTTACACTTAAAAATGCATTATTTAATATATATTGTATTTTCAAACTTCAAAATTAATATTAAAATAAAAAAATCGAGAATGTAAGGGGAGCATGTGCCCCTGGCTCCTTCTTGGATCCGTCCTTGTTTATAAGGAAGAGAGTGTTGATATTTTATTATATTTTAGTTTATTTTGAAAAGAAGTTGCATATTCTTCATTCCTACTGACGAGGATACAATGAAATACCAAAATTATGGACAGGTTTGGCCGACGACTTTCGTTAAGAATTAGGAAACACGAGTTCATGATTCTCACCTCATCCCTTCTTTCTTTTCTTTCTCTTCTTTCTTTCTTTATTTTTATTTATTTCCAAACACATCTTACTTCTTCTCCTACTTTTTTTCTTTTACGGCTTCCTTTGTGTTGGTTATAATTTTTCAATCAAATTTATTTCAATTTATAAAAATTTAATTTCATAACCAGCAAAATATATACAATTGTATAGAATATTTTGAAAAGATTTGATCTTCTTTCCGATTCTTGATCCAATCCTCACTGACATGAACTATGTTGATATCAACTTTCTGATCTTCATTGACTTTATCATACACATTCAATTCACTGGAACACCATTTTCTACTCAGTTCTTCGTATGTGGTTATACTGATGAAAGCTCAGTTAAACTCTTCAAATTTACTGTCGAACGAGGGTTCATCATCAAATAAGGTAACTGTCAAACCTTTCTTTTTCCTTTTTAGAAATGTAGCACATTTAGTCTGGAAGTGTCTGAATCCATCACATTCATGACACCTAATACTTCTAGTTGTTAACTCACCGTCCCTGATCAATGCCATTGAAAACTCAACGAAACAGCATCAACTCACTCTGATACCAATTGAAAGAACACACACTCAGTTACAAATGTAACATATTTTGTACTATAAGTTAATGACTTGAGAAATAACTGGGAGAACACGTGAAGCAATAAATTATAAACACATAGAACTTTGATAAGTCAATTCGATAACACAACATCTACATCTAGAGGCTACAACCGATCTTAGACCCATGATAAAAGTTTATAATGCTTGTGTAGTAAATGATTGTTACAATGTTATGACTGAGGGTACAACAACAGGAACCAACGTGTTGACCATGGACTGATTCAATAATAAGAACTGAATTGTACAATAACAATTATCATAACATTAATAGGATTACTCCCCCTTAATCAATGACCACTTGCAATCCTAGCTTCAAGCATTCTTGAATAGCTAATTGATCTCTTATGTTCAGAATGTTGTATATGTTGGGATTGATGCCCTAAATCTTGTGGTCTTGTAGTTTGTAATTGTGTATGTTATACAAACATTTTATTTATCT
>JBBPDI010095695.1:0-11362 GCA_037974545.1 Cucumis variabilis | reverse complement strand
CTTCTTTATCTTTTGAGTTGTTCTGCCGGATCGGTCGTTCAAGACCTTTGGTCTCTACCCGGACCCGATGAAAAAAAATGGGATCACTTCTTATGGACTCGTTGAGAATGATTCAGATCTAGTTCATGGCCTATTAGAAGTAGAAGGCGCTCTGGTGAGATCCTCACAGACAGAAAAAGATTGCAGTCGATTTGATAATGATCGAGTGACATTGCTTCTTCGGCCCGAACCAAGGAATCCCTAAGATATGATGCAACAAAAAAGCGCTTCGCACCTTGTGGACATGACTACCCTTCTGATTGGGTATCAGAGGCAGGTGCGTATATGAACAACTCGTTTTTCCTTTCGCTAGACCATCGTATAACTATGGTGTGTTGTTCGTTCTAAAACAAAATCCCTTGGGGTCTCATGCGCCCAACAGAGTTAGCAGTTCAGTGAATAACCGGATGAGGTGGGACGAGTAGGAGATCAAAAAGACTGCTACCATGCTTTTCCGTAGGTCGAGATTTTTTAGTAGTGTGTTTGCGAAGGCGTTTTTTGATTCAAAAAAAGCTGGACCACAGAGTGGAAATATACCCTCGAAAAACATCCTTACTTAGAAGGCTAAGGTTTCCCACTGAATGAGGAATGTCGCTCTAATTCGCTGACGACGCACTAAGTCATAAGGAGTAGAATGCCAATCATCGCTCGTAGTAACGCCTTCTATGTAGTATGATCAATCAAGCCTATCGCTGATTGCGCGCCCGTTGATTGAACCCATGTCCGCTACAGAATCAAAGGTTGAAACTTCCAGGAAAAAACTCGCCTGACGTACTATAACATTTGAATTTCTCAAACATTCCACGTTCCCGAAATGGATCCTATCAAATATTTCACATTTTCTATTGATACCATCTATCCTAGTATTCTTTTAGCGGGAGCCGCTGTTGCGGTTTCTTTACTATTCTGGGCGGGAAACCCGGTTTTAGGTCGGGTTCGGAATTTATTTCCTTCCCGACCCCCAGAAGAACCCATATCCCAGCAGGCGGCAGAATATGCCCAAGAGCTGGTGGACATTGGCAATATTCCCCTATGGACTGCAGACCAATATTTAGAAGCATTTTCTGGTTTGTTGGAATTAAAAATTTATTCTCTGGAAGGAATAGAATCACTTCCAGGGGATCACTCGTGGATCGAACTTTCTAGAGCAGTTATTTCCAGTGTGATCGGTCCGGATTTGGCCAATGTCGAAATTCTGTCCTTGGCCTATTCAATTTTACTAGAACCGGGACCCGGTAATGTTTTTATAAAAGAAGCACTAAAAAGACTGCTGCTATGGCAGTAAGAGAAGCATAGAAAAGAAGAATACCGTAACGACGTAATCGAGTCTTGTAGGTAATTGATCGATGGAGAGACGGAAAGATTCTGGTTTTTTGTGTCCGAACTGTGAATGAGCGACCGAATCTCATCATCCTATGTATTTTTTATAGTAGTTATGTTAAAGTGAGAACTTGGGGGGAAAAGCAACTAACCTCTAGGATCCTTTTCGGGGCACCAAGTTAGTATGGAAGAACTGCCGCGCCGCGGGAAATCCTTCTCTATATAAGTTCTCGGACAAGCTTCTGTTCTTGAAATGAGCATAACTTAGATAGGCGGAACGCGAAAGCATAGGAGCCATTCGCCAGCAATGTGAAGCGCCATCCGTACTAATTTAATTCTTACCAACTAATAATAATAAGAAAGGTACAGGAACAGCCGAATCCAGAAAAAGATGTAGGCCTCAAAGGAAGAATTACAGTGAGCTTGATTCCGACTCAGCTAAGCTGACCCGGATATGTAAGCAAGTCCAATATAAGAAAGAAGTTAGTTGGACCCCAGCTCCGCAGGTGTAAGCATGAAGTGAATATGAAGTCAGGCTTTCCCTCTTCTGCTTCATTACGCGATTAGAAGTGAGATTGCCTCCCCGTGACCAGTGCCTCTCATCCCATCTCCTCGTCGAAGTCCACCCCCTCCTCCTCTTTCCATTTCCAGCAAGCCCTTGCCTTTGTAGCTCTCATTCCTGCTTGCCTTTTTTCGTTCTCATGGCACATCCCTTTCAGACTCTCATCCCTAGGAAAGACAAATGCCAGTCTCAGGTCAAGAGATAAGAGCGGATTCAAGGGAAGCCTATGAATGCCATCTTATTTGACTTCCTCCAAGACCGGTTTGCAAGATGAAAGAAAGTAAGAAAGGCACTAAGACAGTAAACTAAAGCACCGGTTACCGAGAGCAGTGGGTGATTGAACAGTTAGCGAGAAAAGAGCAGCGTAAACAGGTTGAGTAAGAACTGGTACGATCAGATCTGATGCCTAGTTGTATTCCTTTAAAATGTCCCTCATCCAATGCATATTCTCCAGCAGTTTCTTCTGGGCACTCATATTCTAGCCCACAAGCTATAGGTATATATAATAGTTGACGAGACTTCTCTCTACTGCAAATCTTTCCTTTAAAGAAAGGAGTAATTTCCTATTCATCTCATCCTGGCTTCCACCTCCTCTTTATTCCCCCATTGCCAAGATCCTTCCTAAAAGGCTATACTATATGAGGCCACTCTTTAGGCAAGAAGAGGGATTACCATATTTCACTCTTTAAAATTAAAATTTCCTGGTCTTTCTCTCTGCATTTAGCTCACGAATCCATTTCGTAGAGTAATCACAGAAAGCATGAAGCGGAAGACCAAACTGCAGAAAGGAAAGTATGACCAGCGAATCACCATTCGAACACTCACACGGGAGGAAGCTCTCGGGGCAGAATCAGGGCGCTTTTAAAGCCAGACATTAGACCTACTAAGACTCTATTCTTGTAAAGGTAAAAAAAAAAGAGAAAGACATCCATGCCGCCCGCTATTAATGGTAAAGAAGTCGATGACTGCCTTTTGTCGGAGATTTCCGTGTATCTTTAGGACTTTTTCGGGTATGAATAACACTCTTTATTTCAAATCCCATGAAATCCATAATGATAAAGACCCAACTGAAGTATATCAAGAATCGACCCTGCCGTATTTTCCCGATATTGAAACGAGATGATTGATTCCTACAGCGGAGTTAGGAATTCCAGGTATAAGTAGAAGCTTCACCTCCGACCTGTGCTATTTATTCTAGTCTAGTCCGCCTAGGACTGTGAAGACTTTTGCTAAGTACTGCTTTACGGAATGCAGCAGTGCAGTTAACTTTCTAACATATAGAAGCTAGTGCTTTATTACTAAAAAACGTATTAAGGAATAGCCTTTCTTTATATTAAGCGCTTTAACGATAGCTCTTTCGGACCCTCTTCTTGCTCTCTGCACGGAGGCTAGCGCATCTTTCACAGTGAACAGTATTCTAGGGAATAAAATTAGATTCCTAGGCTGGAAAGTGGAAGTAGCAATCCCTCTAAAAGGGTCTTTCTATCTTGCCTCATTCCTGGGGATAAAATCTCCTCGTTGGGAGGTGGGTTAGGAAACTGTTCCATACCTTTTTTTTCTAGAGTACTTTACTGAACTGAATTTCCTCTGCAGTCTTAGGGCAGTCTTGAGAAAGAGAAAGAATATCTTACAGGAAGCATAGCATCCAACCCAAGGCTCTCTCTCTTTCTTCCTTTACCAAAGATATCTCAGCATTCTAGTTACCGCTCTCTGTCTGGGAGAGGAGTCTTTTGAAAGAAATAGACTCGGGCTATTCAAACCTTTTCAACTATCTCACGCAGAACCGAGACATGGACCAGACTAGAAAGGAAGAACTGTAGCTACATGATGCGCCTACCCCCTGCATTTCTCTAATTTAAGTTGGCCAATGCCTTGACTTAGCTAATAAAAGTCTTCGGCGTAACGAGTGGTTTTTTAAAGAGTAAAAGAGTAAGAGTAAGGGACGAAGCGCAATAGTGTTTTCTATGCCTAAGGAGTGTCTTAAAAGGGTAATAAGGTAATCTGTATTTGACATGCCCTCTCCCAACGGCTACAAAACTCTTCTTCCTCTTGCTTACAGGAGATAAGGGAAGAATTTGCTCTGAGTCAGAAGATGGGGGAGAAAACTTGCTAGGCCCATAAGGAAGACCCATACCTCCCAAAGCCCTTCCTTTCGCGCCTCTTCCTTGACTGACATACCAATTACCCCGGGAATTCCCCCTTTTTTCAATTTAGGGAAATGAAGAAAGACGAACTGCCCGTGAGCAGATGTTCCCAATTGAAGCTGAATGGAGTAAATTATTCTTTGAAGAATGCATTGAATCAAGACAATCTTAATTGATATTCTACTTTTTGTGGGCTACTTTAGGGCTATCTTTCTCCATTGACAGACATGGTTCAAGGTGACAGGTAGGCTTCCAATATCAATAGATATGACTCAAGCTTCTTCTTTTCGATCTGGTTGAGTACCTTTCTTCTAGCATCGAGTTCACTCATCCATGCCATTGCCATTCAAAAACTCACTTGGAGAAAGCAACTCGGTCTACCGAAGAGACAAGACTAAAAGTTTAGGAAGATATCAACCATAGATGGAAAGTCTCCTGTAATCCAGAAGGTCCTACTAAGTGGTCTAAGTCGAATCCCTTCCTTGAATGAAAAGCTTTCATATAATGCCTTTGTTCGTACCGGACTCTTTGACTTAGGCTTGAAACGGTCCATTTGAGTCACAACCCTCTTTCCACTTCCAGAGGGTCCTTCATTATGAAATTAGGGTCTCGGTTGCACTTGGAAGAGTTATGAATCCCCTGACGCATGCTACCAATGCTTCCTTGATTGCTAGTCGAATCCTTACCTTTTGTTATCCCTCTCCTGAGCACTAGGATCAGAAATAAGGGCTACTTACTTTGAATTACTTTCATCCGCCTTTTGTTTTCTTTTTTTCTCTTATGCTGGGTCTGGGGGAGGAGGAATTGCCTCTTTCGCCCTAGGATATTGGGCTTGGTATGGGTCTTGGCTTTTAGCATAATATCTTAACACAGCGCTTTCGTTGCGCATGGCTGCTCTGTTCTGGACAACCTCGCTGCTTCTTTCGAGAGAAGCACTACCGTAATGCCTTGAAGGGAGATGGCGGTTCCTCGGCCTTGCCCATTCTGCTTCTGAACCTATGTATTGGGTTGGGGAAAGCTGCTGCAAAAGAATTCGTCGAGAACGCTTTTAGAGAAAGGATGTTAATGAATGCCGGATTGGAAAGTGTGGTTCGCTTTCTATGGAGATATGTAAGACCCCCTGCCCCGCTCGCTACGTAAAGGAGGGTAGAGTGAAGCTTCCCTTGAACATGAACATTGGTCCGCGAATGTGTTGTAAAGTCTTACAAAAAGCTATATCCTCTTCTTTCGCCAATTTAAGCTTCGCTCACTGAAGGAATTGGTGGATTGTTTCCTGTAAGCGTATCGGTCTATTTGAGCAAGCCGACCTGCATCGTATAATAAAAAGAGAGCCTCTGAAGCGAGTTTTCTTCCTATGTTATCCAAATATTAGAAGGTAAACCTGAGTCCCCTAAGCGGAACCTAAGTGGCAAACTCTTCTTTTAGCTTTAGACAACATGGGCACGGAATTCCATCAGACAGACGAGCAAGCACATTCATTGAAGAAGCAAAGCGATTCGCGGGCTAGACTTATTTAGGATTTTTTTCTATTTATCCGGAGCCGGAGGACGGACTCGCTACATACTAAAAGGATGTTAATAGAAAGCCAGTAAGGTAGCTTGCCAGCCAGTATTTCCTCCTAGCCAGTCAGTGTAGGTGTAGAAGCCCTAGATATCTTGCCTTACCCGATCAACTAGCTAGTTCGTAGTCTCGGTAGGACTTTTATGGAAGAATAAGCTGTGACAGAATCAGACTAACTCAATTCCTTTAGTATGTTACGATGTTCTACTTTGCTTTGATGTTATTTCCTCTTTCGAGCTTTCATATATATGGGAAGCAGGAGTGTAACAAAGATCTTTTCTTTCCTCCCTTTCAAGCAAGTAGTCAATATTTCTGCAAGTGTGCAAGCGTGGTTGATTAGGAAGTTCTCTAAGTAAAGTAAACATTAGTCCTGTAATCTGTTTTCCTCTTTCTTTTTGACTCGGTTAGGTCAATGAGTTCCCTTTCTTCTGGTTCTTGGCCTAAACCCGGCCTGGAGAGTCACTTAGATGATTATTCGTAGCTTGCCTTGGCCGACATGAGGCTTGAAGACCTTGACTACTATTCCGGCTAGTCAAAGCTCTGATTCACCGCTATGACTATTGCAAATCTCGTCGGTGAAGTCCGACCCGAATCCGATGCGTCTTTTATCTTTCTGGCTGATAGCTCAAACTCTTGCTTTCCCGTAGAAATCTAATGTGATCTCTGTCTCTCCACTACCTTACTCCTTTCTCCGAAGGAAGGGCTGTTGAACTCATACTTGCCATTCGGCTCAATAAACTTCGCTCCTCGGCAGTACTAGCCGGAACTCCACTCCTAACCTTTGAAATTGAGCTTTCCGGTCTGATCCCTGCTTCTTTCTTTGACTTGGGTTGCCTTCAACTGACCCCGGCCGGAACAGGAAGATTCGGAACTGCTTGTAGAAGAAAGAAAATAAGGTGATCTCTACTAAATGGGGATAGGAGGTAAGAAAGAATATACTACCTACTAAAGACAGATCGTTAGTGCTTTTCCCAGGCTATGAACGGAGCTTAGCCATACCATAGGGGCCACTCCTATTGTCGAGTGGCCTTTCGCTCCAGCCCCGGTCGGGACAGTGCCTTTCAGCTCCTTGCGCCTATTGGGACAGCATCTTATGGATCTTCTTCACCAGTGGTTTTTCCTGCGTCTCCCGTGCATCAGGGAGAGTCAGAGTCTCAAGGGATTCAGGGTCGCAGCCCTCTATTGAGCAGCCAGCACTTGCACCTCGCTCTTCTAATAATAAAGAGCAGCCCGCAGCTTTATCATCTTCTAGTAACGACCAGTTGCCTACGGATTCTTCTTCATCCTCTATCGCAGCAGAGCCATCTCTGCGCTTGAATGGTTCCCCCGGGCCCGATTTATAGAAAGAACTTCTCCTCCTTTGCTTGCGAAAGAACTTAAAGTGGGTGGTTCAGCTGAACTCGTTGTATCAGTTTCTTCCTTATATTGTACCTCTTTATTCGGATAAAGGTGAATGGCAAAGTCTGGTTCCACTAATGAGGAGGTTGTCCTATCTGATTGAGCGGGTCCAGACTTTTTCCGGCAAAGCTAGGAACGTGCGTCAAACCTTTCGGCCCCGTGTTAACCACATAAAAGAGACGATTCATTCTATTGGACTAAGACCCAGAGGATATCCTCCAGTGGGCATTCGGGCTCCTCCCTCCCTTCACGGTCGCAGTTGTCTTCTTAGCCATAGGGTTTCCTTGCTCGCCCGTAACTCCTCTGTTGGCATTGGTTCCTTTTCGGTATGGCTACTGAGAATGAACCCGACACATCGGTCGAACATTGGATTTTACCAGAGGATGCAGGATTAGATGACGCTTTCGACAGCAGGATTGGATATGATTGATTGGGGATACCGAAAACTTACCTATTGTTTTAGATGCCTTAAGAGATCTTTATTTCAATGGACCCAAAAGTGAATGCTACATCCAGGCCGTAGCAGTCTACGTCAATATTTTGGGAGGGACATAGTAACCCAGGCTCATCCCTCGTGCATGAGCGGGCACGTGAAGCTGCGGTGTGGCGAACACTGAACGTTGATACAGGGCATAGTTGTCCCACTCGTCGTTACGATCCATCTGATAGTGACATTCACATAGTTGAAGATGGATTCGTTCGCGAAAGACAAGAGCAACTGTTTGAAAGAATACCGCTCCGTGAGCATCCGACGCTTTCAAAAGCATCTAAATCAAAAGAGGCTAGGAAAATCCTGGAAAAAAAAAAGAATTGTTGTATCGAGCCCGGTTGTCAGGGATGAAACAAATGATGATCCGCTTCGAAATCAAGTGTAATTTGGAATTGACTCAGAGAGGTCTGTGAGCTCGAGCTGGAAGGGAACCTCGTGCTTAACGATTGTTTGGCTCGTGTCAGTGGGTGAAGGATGCGCTTTGCATTGAAGTGCTACCCGGAACCTACCTTACTTCAACTTCACTTCCTCTATGATTGGATAGAGGTCGGAAGAAGCAGGCACACCAACTGACGTTTAGGGAGTCGGAGGTTAATGATTCTTAAGCTAGCCTTTGACTTTCCTCTTCGTGAGCCATAGCAACAGGATTTCATAGAAAGAAAGCATTCGCAGTAACTTCCTATGATCACCGAGAAAGAAGTCTTCCCTCAGCTGGATAGAACGGATCAAGAAGTGGTGGTTCAGTCACTTCGGTAGGGGATTCGCGATGCCATCTCTATGGTCTTGCTGTTGATGGTACCTCAAAATGGGGGTGCAGCCCAAGCTGAGCTAACTACAGGTCCGAATATACTTTGATCAACCCAGACCTTTATAATACGGATATGATATATAAAAAGCACTGAAGATAGACTAAGGGATGGAGTTTTTTTTACAGAAAAACTACCGACTATATCACAAGATCTACCATCAGCAAGAGATGATTTATAATAACAAGTGTCAAGAGAAGAGAACAAAGACGTCAGGTTTTTCCTCTATAAAAGACCCTCTTTTAGGTCCACTAATAGATTGGAAAAAGAGTTCCATGCATCCTTTCTTTGGTTTTTATCTTCCGAAGACGACACTCACGGAACACAAAGTCAATCCCTACCTCAACAGCATCTATCGTATATGACCATGTTGAGCGGGGCGAAGGAACTCATAGAAAGGCGAGGTTCGAAGCTAGCTCTTCATATCATTGGGCTGGTAAACTTGGTTACACAACAACTCTTGCGGAGGATCTAGTTACACACCAATCTGCTTATACTTATATAAGAGAATATAAACTTAGCGTACCTACGCTTGATAGCCCTCTTTAGCAACTTACTCGAGAACAAATCCATGTTCCTAAGTCATCAAGATGAAGCGAGTTTTCTTCCCTATCCGGTTCAGTCTTCTTGCTTCGCTCCAGTCTCAGTACCAGTAGCAGGCATAGTCAAGAGGTAAGCTTTCCAGGATTGATTAGATGTTATATTATAGGGGCTGTGCCCAAGGAAAGGGCTAAGCTTAGTAGCACACTAGGTGAACTACCAGTAGCTTTCGAGAATACAGTTACCGTACCAATCAAAAACGAGGTAAACTCAAATCTTTGTCCATCCAATTTCATCCTCCTCCCATAGTATCAACATAGCGAAAATACCCGCTTTTCTAGCTCATACCTAGATTCACAACCCAAACAAATCAAGACTAAAACTGTCATAAGGTTGACACACTAGACGATCTTGACAGGCCATGAATCTGGTAGGCACACAAAGACCTTCCACACGACTTATCTTCTTTTTATTCTAACCTCATTTTAGAAGTCTAATATAGAAATGATAGTTTAAGATCGAAGACTTCGAAGGGTGTCAATGCTTAGGCATCCATTCCTGCCTGTTGTTTTGTTGGTAATAGAGAGTCCAGTACGACTGAGATAGGGTTTCGAAGAAGGGTTTCACTTGAACTGGCTTAGAACAGTCTTCTCTTCTGTCAAGGGAAGAACTATAAGATAGAAAGGCCTTAGAATCTCGAATGAGAAGCACAAAAAGTACCCTTTTTCGGTGTGTATCGCACGATCGACTCAAATCGAGACACTGGCTGAGACGGAACGAAGAGAGAACAGAGAGTCCGCTCACTCGATCGATACCCCTAAGAAGGGGATTGTACTCACTTCTCTCTCTTTTGTCTATTTCGTGGCCATTACCAACTTTCAAAGATAATAAATGCAGAGCCGGGAATTCCTCAATGCTTCTCTTTGGAGTTGGTTTTGGTACTGACCAAAGGTGGAGATCGAAGGAAAACTAATTACTTTGACCGAGCAAGGGGTGGGTTATATGTCCCGTCAATCGGAAGAATCCATCACCCAATCATGTAAATGTAAAGGTCGGACTAAGGCCTGAAACAGAGGATTTGCAATGGCAAAGACCCTCCCAATAACCTCTAGCTTAACTCCGACCACCGATCTTCCTCGTTAACTCACGTCTGGAATAATAAATATTAATAAGACTTACCTACCCCTACCCGAAACACAAGCAGACTTGCTAGGAGCATCGACTGGTGAACAACCTATTCTTTTTCACAGCAAACCATTACCCTATTGTTTCCTTTAACGGCTGTCATGATAGGAAATAAATTTAATAGGGTCTTTTAGAACTCAGCTCTTGGGAATCGAATAGGAAGGAATGCTAGTTTTAGTTTGGTTGGTGGAGATGGATCCCGGGGTTTACATTAATCCCATCCTAAATCTGAGTGGTTCCCCTCAATAAGGGCGAAAAGTTGCATCAGCGGATAAAAGAATGGACGAGCTCCCTTTCAATTACATCGAACCTTGTTGGCCGATAACTCGATGGTATCCGCTCATGGATGGTAGTTGACTGATTGGAGTCAGTTTCAGCCTTTCTAGTAGTTGGAGTTTGTGGAAGCGGGAAAGAGCTGGTTTTTTATCGTTAATAGACTGAAATGAGAGCCTCAACCACTGATTCAATAGGCTATCACATGTGTGTTGGGAAGCCTCCTCAGAACAGCATAAGAGAGTAAAGTAAGAAGAACATGCTATGCCTAAGCTAAACAGTTGGACTAAACCTCCTCCAGTACTCAAAAAAAGACAAGCAACTCTTGGAATTGAGATAGGGCTGGGCTATTTGAACTAGTTGAAAACTCCTTCGTACCTTTGTCGTGGGCGTAGGAAATCCAAATCCCATTCGAAGAAGGTCAATTCACCTAGTACTACTTACTTTGCAGCGCTTACTCTAAGAAAGACAAGGGCGTTCTAGTGCGTTGTAGATTCTTATCCAAGACTTGTATCATTTGATGATGCCATGTGAATCGCTAGAAACATGTGAAGTGTGTGGCTAACCCAATAACGAAAGTTTCGTAAGGGGACTGGAGCAGGCTACCATGAGACAAAAAATCTTCTTTCTAAAGAGATTCGATTCGGAATTCTTATATGTCCAAGGTTCAATATTGAAATAATTTCAGAGGTTTTCCCTGACTTTGTCCGTGTCAACAAACAATTCGAAGTACCTCGACTTTTTTAGAACAGGTCCGAGTCAAATAGCAATGATTCGAAGCACTTCTTTTTACACTATTTCGGAAACCTAAGGACTCAATCGTATGGATATGGAAAATACAGGATTTCCAATCCTAGCAGGAAAGGGATACTCAATTTTAAGTGAGTAAACAGAATTCCATACTCGATCTCATAGATACATATAGAATTCTGCGGAAAGCCGTATTCGATGAAAGTCGTATGTACGGTTTGGAGGGAGATCTTTCATATCTTTCGAGATCCACCCTACAATATGGGGTCAAAAAGCCAAAATAAATGATTTTAGC
>JBBPDI010095663.1:0-11365 GCA_037974545.1 Cucumis variabilis | reverse complement strand
TTCATTCTAATCTTCTTCATCCTTTTTCATGTCGATCTTTTTTGTTTGAACGTGGCATGCTTGCGCACTTGTAAAAGAGCAATCTTTTCTTTCCATCTATATCAACTTAAGTTCCGAAACGTGTACAATCATTATTCACATTTGATATACGTATTATTAGCTTAAATACATCCCAAACTCTTCTAAATCCAACATAATGCATAATAACATAAACAAAACTAAATAACTGAAAAGCATGTTTTATAAGATTAATTTTAGAAAATATAATGGTTATCCAACGATACATACAAAAAATAGTAGATTGTTAGGATTAATATAGAATTTATAATATAGTATTTAAAGTAGTTAAGAAATTGAGGGGGGATGGATGAAATAATTGTATAAGATAATATTGTTTTCTTTTGTTGGTTTTTCTCTTTAAATGTGTTTGTTTTATTATAGAAAGAAAGGATGCAAAGAAGAAAGAGTTTAAGTAGTGAAAGAGAAATCTATAAATTAAGAGAGAAATACAACAATAATAAGATAGTTTTAATTTTTTAGAAAAAGACGAAGACATAGAAAGAACCATTCAACGGAAAGATTTCTGGTGCCTACCGGTTGTTGTAAAGTAAGATTGATAAAAAGCCATTGAAAACCCTAAAAGCCACATTTTCTCACACTTTTTTATGGGTATTTTTTAAAAATGAAAAAACATTCCAACGCAAATTTATTTGTATGATAATAGATTCATGATACCATTTCATAATTCTTTAATATATCTAATTATTTATCATATTTGTAATAGGAAAAAAAAGTAAGTGTTATAGGCGACATTTTTGTCTTTTTCTTTTTGTTATATAATGCAATTTTCAACCTCATATATATTTTAAATAGCTTCATTTTTTCATTCATAAAAATTTCTCTTTATTTTATTTTATTTTAATTTCTAGTCCTACTTCTAAATCTCATTAATTATTACTACATATTTTTCTTTTTTTAATTAATACTAAAATTACTAAATTTTTATTTCCAAGGTATTGCAATGCAATAACTAGAAGTTGAGGGTGTTCATAAAAAATGTTCAAATTGAACTAAATGTCAAAATCAAATTGAAGATTTGACTTTTTTTTTTTTTTTTTACTATGTTTCAGTTTAGTCCTCTTCTAAAGTTATAAGATTTGGTTTGGGATTTATAGAGTGAACCGAATCGTGTATGTGTATATGGAATAATCGAATTGAGTATTTGTATTTAGTTAGATTATGTTTGGAGAAAACGCAAACAATTAAGTTAAAAATTAGAATTTGTTATCAAACAAGGCTTAAACTAATGATTTTGCGTCTAATAAATTCACGTTTTTTTTTTTAAATATCAAACATGTCAACCTCTGAAGAAAAAGTAAATAAATAAATAAAATTTGGAGAGTAAATAAATAAATAAAGTTTGGAGATAAATATCTACTAAACATATAATTGATAATTATTCTTATTAAAAACTTCTTAAAGCTTAAAATTTAGTAAACACAAAATTAAAAATTTAATTACGAGACTAAATGTATTACCATTTAACTAAACAATAACCACATATAATAAAATAAAATAAAATAAAAAGATAAGAACTCACCTTTTTTTTTAATTTTCTAATGGAGTGCACCCAGATGAATGTTACATATTTGCAGAGTGCAAATATTTTGTATGCTTAAATCAATTTCATTTCCATATAAAAAGTTGAAAGAGTATAATTTAAACTTTTTTGCTTTACTCCTGTATATAAAACAATATGAAAGGTGAGATGAATTCATAATTTTATCCCGTTTAATTAATGAGATAACACCACTAGCACTTCTAGTTTTCAATGTAATTAATTTTCATAGTTTCAATGTATCACACAAATTACACGACTCACGTTTAGTATTGAATTATCACTATATTTAGACACATGAGATAACATTTGTGAGATAGGTTTAACTTTTATAGGTTGATTATCATACGAGAATTAGGAAAGAAATAATTTTATCAATTTGATTTTCTCAATTGATGATGCAATTATAAGTAGACTCTATGAACTACTTTCTTGAATAATAACCCTATGTTGTTTATTTATTATATTTTGAGAAAATTATAACAACCCTATGTTACTATCTTATATATTATTTTTGTCGACTTGGTAACAAGTCACATGTAACATAAAAAGTTATGTCATTTAATTTTAATTAAGTTTCTAACTGTCAAAGATAAGGTTTCGATTTGATTGGACAGACCCATTAATTATTATTATTTTGGAGGTTTGTGTTCTAAAATTTAATTTCAATAAGGTTGCGAATTCATTATAGTTAATTAAGTAAAACAATATAGTAAAAGTATGGTTAAAGTATTAATAATATTAACATTATGAAAAATTAATTATATTATTAATATTATCATTAACATTTAACATTATGAAAATTCGAGTAGGGTTGGTGAATCCAAAAATTTAAAAGTACCTCGAGAACCAACTTAATTAAAAAAACATAAAATTTTAATCTAATCTAATCACAAAATAAATATAATCAAACGTAACCTAAGTTGGATAGTATGACTGTTTAGGTTGTTGGGTTAAGAAAAATTGTGACAAAAATTTTAAGGAAAAAAAAAAAAACTCATAGTATCTCTTTCTTTTATATTATAGATATGACAAATATGACAAATAATTAATGATATCATGTGACTATCAGACGGTAATTAAAAGATTATTCACTTTTAAATTTGCTGTTTTTATAATTTAAAAAATATAGTGACATACACCCTATTATCATAAACCTTTTTACTATTTTTACAAACGATCTTGATAT
The DNA here is from genome assembly GCA_037974545.1 of Cucumis variabilis. Taxonomy (NCBI): domain Eukaryota; kingdom Viridiplantae; phylum Streptophyta; class Magnoliopsida; order Cucurbitales; family Cucurbitaceae; genus Cucumis; species Cucumis variabilis. The sequence continues at coordinate 8,558 of JBBPDI010095663.1, read as the reverse complement.
TCTCAACATATTAATTTCAATTTTCTAAAAAAATGTTTACTCAAAAATGGAAAAAAAGAAAGAAAGAAAAAATACAAATGAAAAAGGAACTTTAGAATGTAACAACAACAAAACTTTATAATACCATACCTAATCTTGTGGGTGGAAAACCCTTTTGGCTTTTCATCGAACAAGGCATTGGCCCCTCCCTTCGCACTCCTCTTCTGACCCTTCATTTTTTTTCTTTTTCTTTCTCTTTTCCATTTTTAGTTATTTAACTCATGCTTTAATGGTTTCATTTCTCGTTTTTTTATGGAATAGTTACACATATACTAATACACGGATCGATTGACGTTAATTTTCTTATCAAATCATCACTAAGTTAATCGTGATCGATTTAATAGATGTTCAAAATAACCTCGTCTATCAAAGAGTAAAATTCGACCGAGAATATATAAAATTTTTATTCAAAGAACAAAAGAAAATTTATTAAAAAAACATCTCTCAAACTTTTAATTATAAAATCTAATAATAGTTTTGATTATACTCATCCAATTTTTAATTAAAAAACTAATATTAAAACTCAACCCTAATATTATAAGTTTAAGAGTAATTTTAACATTTATACGAAATTTAGAATTAATTTTGCAAATTATCTAAATTAAAACAATACGTTGTTCAAGAAGAATTTTACTATTATTATATACATTTCCGAGATGAAAATAATCTCTTCAAATAACAATGATATATGTATTTTTTTGACAAAACATGCCATTGATCTTCATAATGAAAAATACAATTCATTTGTAAATAAAAAGCAAAATAACGACTATATATATACTAATTTTGATATCTTAAAATTAAATTTTAATTATTTTATGGCTAAAACGACTTACTTCAAATGATAATTAACATTAAAGGTTCGGTTATTCATTAATTATTTAATAATTTTTGGACACCAAAATTTTTATTTGGGGTTATATAAATGTTATATATTGTAAATTATTTAGTTGGAGAGATCACATTTACAAAAGGAGTAAATATACGCTGCTAGTTCTATTTTTGCTAAATTCGTGCAACTCGATTACATTAGTGAACTTATTTGATAAGATCATGACTATATAGTTTGAGACAAAAGCATTTCGAATTTTATCCAATAATTATAAAAAATAAATAATATTTTTAGATTCATCATGTCTAACAATTATTATGAAGTAGACACGTTGTGACGATGTCATTAAATAGTTTATCTTTAAAAGATAGAGTTGTCATTGTAATTCAATTTCTTTTATACAAGTGAAGATTTAAATTACCACGTTTGTATTTATATTTAATTACTATATTTAAATTTAAAGATAGTTTATTATATATATATGGACAATATATACTCATGCATCCTTCATTATTGTATATCTCATTCCTAACAACAAGTGGCCAAATTTTCTTTCTTTTGACAACTATTGGCTATTGCTAGGTCCCTTTTTGATTTCTAGGTCACATTTTTATCCCTAAAACATGCTGTTTGACTCAAAGCATATCAACTATAGAACTTATCCTCTTTTAAACTCAAAAGGAAAACAAAATTTTTAATTTTAACATTAATAAAAAGAAGTCAAAACAATAATTTATTATTGTTATTCTTTTTTTCTAGTGCACCACTCTCTTAAAATGTTTGAATGTTTATTTAAAATTGACGCGACGACTTATGTTTATATGGTAATTAAAGTTTAAAACATTGATACGAAGGAAAATATGTGATTGTGGATATAAGATATGAAATGACTTACATTAAGGAAAAATTTTAATGTTATAAATTAGAAAACTTTAGGATATTTAGAACCAAATTAAAAAATTAAATACCTAAATTATTAGCAAAAGGACATATTTTTAGTATTAAAAAGTTTCAAGTTTGATATAAATAAAATCATTATTATATGCATGTATAGGTGCTTGCCAACCATGCCCATATTCCTAATTTTATTATTCATATAACCAATTATGATGAATGTACTAATAACCTAATCTTATTATATATTTATATGAATATAATATATATGTTGTGAAATATCTTTTTAAAGGAATTAAAATAAAACCTAAATTTGCTTGTAGTGGAAACAATAAAGTTTTGATTGAACTTATTGGGATAAGAAGATATAAAGGGCTATATATATAATATATATATGTATGTATGTGAGTATCCTTTATATTAATTATTATTATTTTCATTGGTTGCTTAGGTTTGCATATTTAATTATGTGCGTTAATGTAATAAATGTAAAAAAATTGTACCTAATGGGAAGATAATATATTATTATTTTCTAAAAACGTATTACATAAATCCTTGATTTACTTGTCACATATTTTAATAAATAATTGACTTACTATGTTCTTGAAAAAAAGGGGGAAAAGGTGACCAACTAATTTACAATTATTTGATTGTTTGTTTTTCTTATCATGTTAATTATTTGACTTTGAAGTATATAATAAATTGAAGTTTGAGTTTAAGGGTGTATTTGGGGTAGGGAAAGAGTTATGAGGGAAAATAATTGTGATAATTCTAGGATTATGATAATTTTTAATGTTATGATAAATGTGTTTGGAGGAAAGTTTATTATTGGCAGTGTTATGATAGTATATGTTTGGGAGAATGATTATAATAAGTAGTGTTGTGTAATATTTGTTTGGAGAAAAGATTATGAAAATTATTTATTATTATTTTTTTAAAAAATTCGTATTTTAAATCCAATACACAAATATTTGTATATTTAATTTACCAAATTGGTCATATTTTCGTAAATCAAGTTACATTAGTTTTCTTAAATATGATGTCCATTTTTAACGTTTTTTATGTAAGCGTTTCGTGCCAAATTTCATCTTTAATTTACCAAATCATCATAGTTTTCATAAAATAATTTACAGTAATTTCTTTAAATACGACATCTATTTTCAACATTTTCTACATAATCGTTAGGTGCAATTAAATTATTAATTTTAAATTTCATATTCTAAATTCAATACACAAATTTCGTATTTTTAATTTACCAAATTGTCATAGTTTTCGTCAAACAATTTGTAGTAATTTCTTTAAATACTACATTCATTTTCAACATTTTTTACGTAATCTTTACGTGGGATTAAATTGTGAATTTTTTAAAATTTATATTCTAAATCCAATATACAAATTTCGTAGATTTAATTTACCAAATCTTCCTAATGCAGAAGCAAAAAGAAAATACGGGTCAAGCGTTGTAATCACAATAAATTATCTAATTCAAGAGTAAAAGAAGAAATTAAAATTTTAAATTAATGTAATTGTACCAAATTTATAACTTAAAACATAAGTAGTGTTTCTTTAAATAAACAGATTAAAATTAATAAAACTCGTAAGTATATATAGAAATTATAAATAAAAAAAATGGTTTAAATAATATTTAAATTTAAATTGATTAATTATAAATAAAGAAAGATTGAGTAAGAAATAAGAAAGGATAGAGAGAATTAGCCTTTTCTCCAACAAGATAACCCTTTCCCCATAACCTTTTCCCCTCCTCACACCTTAAGTATTAAGTTTAAAATAAACATTATATTTTAATTTTTTTATGGTTGAAAAATAGTTTTAATATTTTCCTAAACTTATTTTGACGGTTGGTTGACTAATGAAAAAACAATATTATAAAAAAAACGTGTCTTTAGAGAGTTAAATAATTTATATATATATATAACACATCACTCTAAACCTTAGAGTAAAAAACGACATAAATAAGAAAAATATGAACTTTTAATAGCGAGATCTATTGTACTTGGATTTTAGAGAGCCAAATAATGAATTCAAGATAATTTCATTTGATAATGACTATTTTTTTTAGAAAAAAAGAATATATACAATTTCATTCTTTAAAATTTCAAATTTAAATTGATTTAGTATGTGAACTATTCAAAAGTGTTTAATAGGTCACTAAATATTCTTAATTTTATGATCAATAGTACTAAGCATTTTTTTTCTTTAATATTGTGTGACTTTGTTTGATTTTTTTAGAAAAAAATTCATACATCAAATAAAAACAAAAGTGAAAGTTCATGTATTATATTAATTATAAAATTAAATTATGTATCTAGTAGACTCATTAAATTTTTAAAAGAATTTCAAATTCCTAAGAGTTATATATTAGAAAAAATTGAAAGTTAAAAAGGACAATTTCGACAATTTTAAGGTTCAACATTCAATTTGACACAAATTAAAAGTTTATAAATCTATTAAATATCTTTTAAAAATTCAACACAAAACTAAATAGTAACAAACTTACAAAGTTTTAAAGACTAAAGTTGTAATAAAACTTTCTAAAATAATCAATATCTCGAAACTTAAGATGTAACATAAAATTTGAAATTGAATGAGTTACAGTCGTACGTAATATCAATTTTTTTTTTTATTTTCATAGATTATTCAACATCGACAAGAAATAAATCAATGTTTCCATTATAACTTAAAAAAACTCTACAAAATATAAGTTTTAAATATTTTCATCAACATTAAAAGATTATCTCGAAAGAAAAAGTTTCTTAATCTTGGTTAGATCACTGGATATGGAATTGATATTTGGATGAAAGTGTCAAATATATATTAAATTCCAAAAAGCCATAGAATTAAAGAAAAGCAAGAGGGAGGAATTAACTAGAAGCAATGGTGTGTAGTATTGGACAAAAGCTAGTTGTTCAATTCATGCAATTATTTTATTTCATAAATGCCAAGTATGGATTACAAAAATTAAAAAAAGAAAAGGATGATGTAGACTAATATTATTGTCAAAGTAGTTATTAAGTAAGGAAAATTAGTTTAGTTAGGTCAATTGTTAGGTTACAAGGATGGGAACCCCATTTGCAATGAGCCCTATAATTTATAACCTTCTAAAAGTAATTTAATTTAGATTCTTTCTAAAATCATTATCCTTATCAAACTTATGTTCATAAAAAGTAAGATCGAATCTATAGACGGTGGATATGAGATCACAGTACTATTTCTTTTTTAGAATTAAGATAAAGGATTAGGTTTGAATCGTTTGATGAAGTTTACTTTTAATAATAATAAAAAAAAACTAGTCTTATTAATTCACTGAACATTTTAAATTAATTATTCTAACTTCAACTAAATTTAACTTAATCAAAATGATTAAATGCAAATGTAGAGAAGATGTTTAATAAATCAATTAGGTTGATGATAATATGATAGAGTCCTAATTAAAGTTTTAAAGATATATAATTGATTGTCATAAATGAAAGACTAATAATTAATAATTAATATTTACAAAACTCTTTAAAATATTTTTAAAAATAAGGTAAATTTTAAATTTCATTATATAATTTTAAAATATTTTGTAAATATTTTTGGTTAATTTTACAATATTTGAAAATATTTCAATATTTTTTAATATAGCCTATAGTTTTTTTAGTTCAATCCTAATTCTGTAAAAGTAATTACATCAATCCCAATTTCTTCTCAAGAGTTAAGGGTGTTCGCGTTTGGTTCGATTCAATTTCAAGCTAAAACTGCACTAAACTACAAAATACAAGAAAAATCTCATACGAAACCGAATTGAACTGCACGTTTGTATCAAATCAAATCAAAATCGAACTGTATATGCGGTTTGGTTTTGATTCGATTTAAATTCTGGAGAAACTAAGGCTACCAAAACATCGAGTTCGATAAAATTTGCTCTTCCGTTTAAATTTCAGATAATCTCAAGCTATCAAAGTACCGAGTTCTATAAAATCTCTCTTTCTATTTTAGATCTCAGTGGATCTCGGGTCAACATATTTAACTGAGATTTAGAAACAAAATCTTTATAAACATTTCTTTAAATTTGTTTGATTTTTTTAAATGAAGAGGTTCGTTTCGATTTTAGAATCGGTTTAAAACATTAAACCGAACCGAACTGCATAAAAAGCAGTTTCAACATAACACAAACTGCACCAAACCACATGCAATTGATTTTGATTTGATTTCAATTCGATTCAGTTCGATTTTTAAATATTTTATGAACACCCCTATCAAGAGTTACGTCAAACCTCCCAACTTCAAATTTTATATCCAATGTCAAAATTGCAGTATTGTATAATTTTTAGAATAACTTGTCTTTCTTTTTCTTTTTCTTTTTGTCAAAAGCTTTAAGTGCTTTAAGTATACTAAATAATTATAACACCACAAATAATAATTTGAAGTTTTTTTTTTTTAAAAAAAAACATATAATGTGATTTGAAGTGCAATAACTGATACAAGAAAAGAAAGGTAAATAATATCCAATAATTCATTGATACAAAAGTCAAGATAATTGAATTTGATGCAAAGGACACTAAAAGCAAACAAAAACCTAAAAGATAGTAACAATGTGCCAAAGCCAAATGATGCGTGTAATGTGATTTTATGTTCATGATGATAATATTACATGATTGAGTTTTGGACACCCCATATTTCTTTTATAACTTTATTTGATCTTGTATTTTAGGGTGTTGATATGTTCAAATTGATTAGTTTTCCTACGTTTTGAGTTTAAGTTAGTTATAATTGTCATTGTTCATTTTTATAAAAGATAAAAAATTGATTATTGTTCCACTCGAATTTAATTAATTTGTCTAAATTATATATGAAATTATGTAAAAGAGACTAGGGATTATGGTGCATGATTGAGATCATTATTGGACTATTTAAAAAACGTAACAATATATGACTAATTTGAGAAAAGTTTGGAGAAAACTCGAAGAAAATTACGAAAAATGTACTTACATTTAATATTCGTATATATTATCTTCTTTTTTAACCCAAAAAAATAAAGATAGTATAAATTGTTATAATGGTATAAGTTCGAGAGTTCAATATTATCTATTATTGTTGTAATTTTTAAAAGTTAATTTTAACATTTTTAGAAATTCTAGAGTTGTCCAATTTTTAAAATTGACAATTTGAAGATATTATTATAACTATAACCTAATAGTTGTTTTTGCAATCTGTCCCTAACGTGATTCATTCCACTAGTTTTTACCTTAATGAATCACAAAATTGTAGTTTCAGTAAGAAAGAAGCAAAAGAGTATCAAAAGAAAAAATTCAACATCTCCAACATCATGTAATTTTCATATATATTGATTAGTTTTTGTCAAGTTTAAATACTTTGAAGCCCACTTATGATTATCGAAGACGTCATAGATTATATTGATTCTTTTTAATAATGCATGAAAGTGAAGGGCTTTCAAATCAATAGGTAGAAAAGAGGACACCACCTCAAAGTTTGAGTGATGTTTTTTTTCCTCTTTGTTTTGGCAACTTATGGAAAACAATTACCAAGTTAACTTAGTGATTGCAATGATACTTTCAAACTTTTAACAGTAAATATTAGACTGTCGAGCTTCTAAAGATATTAAAGTGATCAACTTACCATAGTGGTAGAAATTTAACCCATGAATAATAAAAATTGAATCCTCAAACTTTTGCAATTGTTACAATTTTGCTACAGAGACTAATTTTAAGGGACCCTTGCAAAAATAGATTTTTTTATGATAGTAGGACTCATGTCACTACATTTTTTAAATTACAAAAGGACCACTATGCCAACTGTTCCCTCTAAAGGATAGAATCAACGCCCTGGCAATAGATGAGGAGACAAAACAGTCTCTCTTATACACCATTAGGGATGAAGAAGAAACCTCTTCTCAAACCGAATCTTCGTTAGAAGAAGATTGTATCAATATTCTCAACGAAGAAGGATCCTCTTCAGAAGAAGAATTCTATTCTCAAAGTGATTCTGATGACGAAGGAGCAATACCCTGCACAGGCAGATGTGCTGGTAAATGCTTAGGACACAAGAGACCCTTTTTGATCTCATCGAACAAATTCCTGATGAAGAAGCAAAGCGGACTTGCCTTCAGAAGCTCAGACAAAGTCTTGAGGAGCAAAGCCCTCAGAAGACGATTCAAAGTCCAGTCATGTATTCGTTTCAAGACATCTTGAATCGAATCAGAGGCGATTCAAAGAAGCCTATTCAAATTGAAGATCTTCATCATGAGGTGAAAGTCATCAAAGGAGAAGTTGCAGAAAATAGGCAACGTCTCATGTTTCTTGAACATGCCTTCATAACACTTCAAGGAAGACAAAATCCAGAAGACATTCCTGGAGCCTCATCGACTATTACCGAAAAGGTCTTCACGAGAAAAGCTTTAGTAATTAAAGAACCAGATTCGGGAAGTATCAATTATATCAGCAAAGTCAAAAACCAGAAATGGATGTCAAAGATTGTCTTTAAAATAAAAGACATCCAATTAGAAGCTCTCGCACTCATCGACTCAGGAGCCGATCAAAACGTTATACAAGAAGGACTTGTCCCTTCTAAGTATTTCGAAAAGACAAAAGAATCTTTAACTGGAGCCAGTGGGAATCCTCTCCACATCCAGTATAAGTTATCAAAAGTCCACATTTGCAAAGGAGATGTGTGCTTAATCAACACATTCATTCTGATAAAAAACCTCAATGAAGGAATCATTTTAGGAACACCATTCCTAACTCAGTTATATCCTTTCTATGTCTCTGACAAG
>JBBPDI010095649.1:0-27297 GCA_037974545.1 Cucumis variabilis | reverse complement strand
TATATATATATGCATGTTGTAAAAAATTGAAGAAAAAAAATGAAAGTTACACAATAGGTTTTCTTTTTTTCCAAATCCTTTTTTTTTCTTGAAAATAGAGACTGGTGCTAAGAGAAAGGAGATTAGTGTCAAATTCTGCTTATATGATCATATTTTTTAGTATTTCAAAAAAATCATTTTTAGTATTTCAAATGATCATTCTGAAGATTTTAAATTTTAATGCTAATGTTATTTAATCTTGGCATGTTATTTTAATCTATTTTTAAATAGTTAATATATTACAAAAAATTAATTAAAATATAGATGGATAAATATGTCTTTTATACATATAAAAAAATAAAAAGAAAGGTCGCCGTTCAAACTTTGAAATATATAAAGAAGAGTTCTTGAATTCTCTTAAAAATACATTCTTTTGAAATATGAAAAAAAAAACTTTATAAAACTTGAAGAGAATTACTAAGATGTTAATTGATTAAGGAAAATCAAAATTAGCAAATGAAATATTGTTAACCTTTATTGAAAAATTTATGCGATTGTGATAATTGAACCAACAAGTAAAAAAATCAATCAATGAAATTGAAAAGAAATACAAGTGTAAATGCATGTTGTAATACAATAGTATAATGCATACAAGATTTAAAAGTGAGGTTAATTCTAAAACTCCTAAATGATAAAGGTTCCCAATTTGGTCAAAGTCAAATATGACGAATTGACCAACTTGAGTGAGAATTTTTCGTGTGTCTACACGGAAGCATAAGCTTCTCGAAGGTCAACACTACATCATCCTCAATTATAATCTTATGAAGTAAATGGGTAGGAGGCTTGTGATAGTGGGTGAAGCAAAATAATAGTTTACTAATAAAGTCAAAACAAAAGGCTCCAAACAAAGTGAGGTTTGATCTAAAGTTCTATACAAAAAGGTCCTCAAATTGGTCAAAAGTCGTACATGACAATGACTAACTTAAGTGATAATTTTTTCGTATGCCTACATGGGAGCACAAGCTCCTCGAAGGTCAACACTGCTTCGTCCTCAATTCTAATCTTATAAGTTAAAGTCCGGGTAGGAGGCTCGTGATTGTGTGTGTAATAATAAAATGCACAATAACTACACATAATAAATTTATAATAAAATTAAAGAATAAAATAATTCAAGATAATGGAGAAAACGGCCAAACTCTTGAGCTAGAGCCTCATGTCCTCAGTGAAATCGCCAAGTCGTCGCCATGTGCCCGAGACGATGTGGAGCGGTTAACGTCCTCAAAAGAGTTTCTTATGATATTTTGGCAACATAATTCTTTATTCTTTTGGCAACTCCTATCCTGAAGGACTCCGCATAAATGTTGTTCCTTAATTTGTGGTAAAATAATCTTGTGTAACAGGAAGATATGGTAAGTATCTTGGATAAATAAAAGCAGTAGAAGAAAATTAGGATAATGTTGTTGGTGTGAGTAACGACGATTCTTCTGTGTGAACAAACACCAACAAAGGTGAATGGATTTGTGTTTGTGTTTTTTAATATTGTATCATCGTGAGTTATGTGTTCAGCATGTGGCTGCGCGTAAAACTTTGAGGAATATGTTGACATGAAGACTAGAAAATTGGGAATTGAATGTTGAACATCAGGGGGAGTCGATGCCAGTCTAAGAATTATGTGAATTAGTAGATTGATGAAGTTGTGGAATCAACTACGGAGTTCAAGGGGAGCCTGAATCAATCTTTAATGAGATTGTTCCATTGTTCAGGGGGAGCCTGAAGTTTATGTTTAGTTTTGTTATAAATATTCATGTGTAACTTATATGCTGAGTTGCTTATCAATGTTGCATATCAATAATCTCTAATTAAATTCCTCATCTGAGCCAGAAGGCTCCCTAGATGTAGGCATATTTACCGATCTGGGTTAACAAAGTGCACTGCTTCATTAGCCTTTATATGCTTTAGCTATACAAATAGTTTAATGCTTGTGGTATAACTAAAGGTATTTATTGTATTTATTTTTTCAATTGGTATCAAAGCTAGTGCGATACAAATGGAAGCAGCCAGAGAAGTAACCATTGCCTCAAGACCACCTGTGTTGGACGAAAAAAATTATTCCTATTGAAAAACTCGAATGATCTCGTATAATCGCTGGATGTGAAGGTTTGGAAAGTGGTGAAGGCTGGATGGACTCCATCCATGGTGACTGTAGATGGAAAATCTGTACTAAAACCTGAGGAAGACTGGACTGATGCTGAAGAACAGAGTTCCTTGGGAAACTCACGTGCCCTAAACCCTAAAGAAGCATGCTACTGCTAAAGAAGCATGGAAAAAATTGGAGGTTTCCTTTGAAGGAACGTCCAAGGTCAAGACATTTCAGTTACTGTTGCTAACGTCAAAATTTGAAGCACTGAGAATGATGGAAGAGGAAATCATTACAGAATATAATGTTCGTGTATTGGAAATAGCTAATGATGCTTTTAATCTTGGTGAGGGTATCTCTGAAGCAAGATTGGTAAGAAAAGTGTTGCGTTCTTTACCAAAGAGATTTGACATGAAAGTGATTGCGATAGAAGAAGCTCATGATGTAACTACCCTCTCGTTCGACGAGCTAATTGAGTCACTACTTACTTCTGGAATCTCGCTTGCAAAACGAGTAGAGGTTAAAGGTAAAGGCGTTGCATTTCCTGCCATGCAAGAGGAAACATGTCTAGAAAAAGGAAAAGCTTCTTGTGAGTTAAAGAATGACTATATTGTGATGCTGACTAAGTAGTTCTCCAATGTAATTAAAAAGTTTAATAATTATGTTAGTCATGGACGTTCGAGTAATAGACACTCGCAAAATTTTAGAAGAAGAAAGATAGACAGATCGAGTGTTCGAGAGTCAGAAAGAGTCAACAATAGAGAGGCAGAACGATCATCCAATAGAGAAAATCGTCAGTTTAAGTGTAGGGAGTGTGAAAGAGATGAACACTATCAAGCGGAATGTCTAACATACCTGAGAAGACAGGAAAAACAGAAGAAAAGTTTTGTGGCTACCTTGTCAGATGAAGAAATGGATACAGATACTGATGAGGAAGAGTATGTGAATACTTTTATCAGTATTGCCTCAGGTGATAAGGAAGAATCAATCTCTTCGCCAGATGACGAAGAGAATGAGGGTGTGAACTACAGTACCATGATGTGAAAATGGAAAGAAGATACTGCAATTCGAGCTGTGTAGAAAGATAGAATCCAGAGTCTAATGGAAGAAAATCAAAGATTGTTGATCGTTATTTCAAATTTAAAACTCAGATTGAAAGAAGCACAGGTAGTGTATGAACATCTTGAAAAATCTGTAAAAATGTTGAACTCAGGAATGAAAGATCTGGATCAGATTTTATCAATGGGTAGAAGTGGCCTGTCTAAGTAGGGACTGAGGTATGACAATGGAGTCCAGAGAAAGAATAGAGAGAATAAAACATTCTTGTTCCTACACGGTATTCTGAACAACAAGGTCTGGCAGTTTCACAAATGAAGAGAAAGGTTTACTCAATTACTCAAGGAAGAATATGTTATTTATGCGGCAAGACAGGTCACATCAAGTCTTTCTGTTACAAGATGAGAAATTAGTTCAGAGGTAGGAAGTGGACAATGGTTCCTGATTCAAATCTACCAGCACGGTAGTCTGGTAATATTATGAACATCAAGCAAGAATGGAGAAAGAAGCAATCGAAATCAAGAAAATGTGGAGGAGAAAATCACAGGCAGAGAAAGGAAATGTAGCTTTTACTTCTGTACAAGTCTGTCAAGAAGATTAGTTTTTTGATAGTGGATGCTCAAGACATATGGCAGAAAATCAGTCATATTTCTCAACCATGATTGAATGTTCATCAGGATTTGTAACTTTTGGAGATGGAGCCAGAGGCAAAATTTTGGCCAAGGGAGACATCAACGGAGATCGTTTGTCCAGGCTAAACAATGTGCGTTATGTTAAAGGGCTTACAGCAAATCTCATAAGTATTAGTCAGCTCTGTGATTAAGGATACAAGGTTTACTTATGTTCTAAACGATGAACTGTAACCAATAATAAAAAACGTTAAAGTTATGACAGGAATCTGACAGGTAGATAACTGCTATCATTTGAACTCAAATCAAGAAGAGATATGTAGTATTTCAAGAGAGAGTCTGACTAACCAATGGCACAAGAAGCTAAGGAACATCAGCCTTAGTACGTTAGGGAAGGCTCTCAAACATGAGGCGATAAAGGGAATACCAAAGTTAGATACCAAGCAGCAGCTATTATGCGGAGACTGTCAGCAAGGTAAACAAATTTGAACTTCTTATAAGAGAGTCAGTGAATGTTATACCAAACGGGTTCTTGAACTTCTACATATAGATCTCATGGGTCCGATGCAAACTGAGAGTTTAGGTAAAAAGAGATATGTGTTTGTCTGTGTTGAAGATTATTCACGGTTCACATGGGTCAAATTTTTAAAAAGTAAGTCTGAGACAGCCAGGGTTTGTATGAATGTGTGTCATAACTTGTAACGAGAAAAAGGACTGAACATAGTCAAAATTAGAAGTAATCATGGTAGAGAATTTGAAAATGAAGAGTTAGATGCTTTTGTGAAAGCGAAAGGATCACTCATGAATATTCTGCTCCTCTGACTCCACAATAGAATAGAGTTGTGGAACGTAAAAATTGCAGACTGCAAGAGATGGCTCGTGTTATGCTTTATGCTAAGGAGCTGCCAACTGAAGCAATGAATACAGCTTGTCATATTCATAACAAAGTAACCATTCAAACAAGAGCAGTTGTGACCTTATATGAATTGTGTAAAGGAAAGAAACCAAATGTAAAATAATTTCACATTTTTTGTGGTGTTTGTTACATTCTTGCAGATAGAGAGTATCACAGAAAACTTGATGCTAAAGTTGATAAAAGAATATTCTTGAGATATTCTTCAAACAGTAGAGCATTCAGAGTATATACTCAGCGGACTAAAACAGTAATGGAATCTATCAATGTGGTAATACATGATAATGTGGATAATATTCCTAAGATCATGAGCAAAACCGTGGTTATTCAAAGCTTGATACCACCTACTGAGATGAATTCTGTCACACAAACTGTATTTGATAAGACTAACATGACAAGCAACACTGAATGGGTTGGATCCTCTCAAGAGAAAACTGTGATTCCATCTGGACCTCCCCTACATATTTCTAAGAACCATCCTTCCAGCAGTATCATTGGAGATATTCAAAGCGGAGTCATCACCAGAAAGAAGGATCAGATTGATTATGCCAAAATGATTGCAAACATATGTTACATTTCATCTATTGAACCCAAGACTCACTGAAGCTCTTCAAGATGAGTTTTAGATAAGTACAATGCAGAAGGAGTTACTCCAATTTCAACGAAATAAGGTCTAAGATTTAGTGCCTAGGTCAACAGGTGTAAATAATATTGGCACAAAGTGGGTCTTTAAAAATAAAACTGATGAACATGGAATGGTTGTTCGAAACAAAGCGCGTCTAGTTGCTCAAGGGTATACTTAGGTTGAAGGTCTGGATTTTGATGAGACCTTTGCTCCTGTTGCCAGACTAGAAGCTATTCGCTTGTTGCTTAGCATTGCATGAATACAAAGAATCAAACTGTATCAGATGGATGTCAAAAGTGCCTTTTTAAATGGATATTTATCTTAAGAAGTGTATGTATGTCAGCCTAAAGGGTTCATTGACTCAACATTTCCACAGCATGTATACAAACTAAACAAAGCATTGTACGTCCTTAAACAAGCTTTACGTGCATGGTATGAACGGTTAACCGAATATTTGTAGAGATAGGGATATGTTCGTGGAGGTTCTTACAGAACTCTATTCATCCATCAGACTGGTCAAAATATTATTGTAGCTCAAATATACGTGGATGACATCATCTTTGGAGGGTTTCCTGATGATAATGTCACAAGTTTTGTCACCATTATGCATTCTGAGTTCGAGATGAGCTTGGTGGGAGAACTGTCATTTTTTCTTAGGTTGAAAATAAAGTAAAGTTCGACTGGTATCGACTGGTATCTTTATATCTCAAGAAAAGTATGCTATCAACATGATCAAGAAATTTAGTCTCGAGAAGTGTCAAGCTAAGAAAACTCCTACGGCTACTCATATCAAACTCACTAAAGACTGTGTATCAGAGACAGTGGATCTCACACTATACAAGAGTATGATTGGTAGCTTGTTATATCTTACTGCTAGTTGTCCAGATATTGCCTATGCAATTGGGGTTTGTGCTCGTTTTTAGTTAGCTCCTCGTCTCTCTCATCTCCAGGTTGTTAAACGTATAATTAAATACATCCATGGCACCTCTGATTATGGAATTCAGTATTCATTTGATATGACTTCTGCTCTAGTTGAGTATAGTGATGCCGATTGGGCTGGTTGTTCTAATGACAGAAAATCTACATCAGGTTGATGTTTCTTTTTAGGAAACAATCGAATCTCCTGATTTAGCAAAAAGCATAATTCTATTTCGCTGTCCATCGCAGAAGTAGAGTATATTGTAGCAGGTAGTGCTTGTGCTCAGCTTGTTTAGATGAAGCAAATGCTTTATGAATATGGTCTGTCTCAAGACACTATGATTCTTTACTATGACAATATGAATGCTATTGACATCTCTAAAAATCCTATTCAACACAGTCAAACCAAGCACATTGATATTCGCCACCATTTCATTCGAAACATAGTTAAAGAAAAAGTTATATCGCTTGTCCATGTTCGATCAACTCTTCAGTTGGAAGATATTTTTACCAAACCTCTTGATGCTGCTTCATTTGAGTACTTAAGAGTAGAATTAAGGCGTTTCCTCTCCTTCCTTGTTGGTTGATCTTCTGTTTGATCACCATAGTTAGAACTCGGCGAGGATATTATCAAGAGCCTTCGACTCAGTTCAAGTCTGACATTCAATCTAACCTACTTGGTGTACGCATGCGAAGAAAGCATCTCAAGAGTATCCCTGCTCATCGTCCGTATATGTGTTTAGCTGGTTATGGGAAAATCCCATACACAATAAGTTTAGGGAGTTCTGATTCTGTGCATGGTAGTTCTCAGGGCAAGTCTTCCAGCTCCTATTCTGATTCTCAAGATGGTATTTCTTTAGCGAAGCTATTGCGGACATGATTTCCAACATAATCTTCTGTCCTAGGGAGTCCTACTAGGATGCCAAGTTGGCCTGTCTCAAAGGGGAAAGCTCTTGTAGATTTTGCTTCGTCATTATCTACGTCAGATGCTTCGAGTTAGGCTTCTGGTCTCTGTTCAAACCCTTCTTCCCTAGGTTCGCCTGCTGCTCCATCTTCTATGAGCTCCACCTGTCTCTCTGATACAACCACCTGCTGGTTCACCTTCCTCTGCACGATCGTCTCCTTTTCATTCGTCTTACGATGTTCTTAAACCATGAGGGGTGACTATCAAGACTGGCCAAAGACGTTTCCCTCAAAACATTCCCTCTGTACCTATCGATGGAATTTCCTTTCATCGTGAGGAAAATGCTCAGCGTTGGAAATTTGTGATGCAGCACCGGTTAGTTGATGAGGTGAATCTTTCTGATAAGCATAAGTCTTGTTCGGCAATCATGGATCTCATTGATTGCTCAGGTCTTTCTCGTATAATCCTCAATGTTGGTCCCTTCTATCCTAAACTTATTCAAGACCTGATTGTTAATTTACCATCAGACTTTGATGATCCAAGTAGTCCCAACACAGGCCAACGTCTCAGTAGAAATTGGCCTGTGTCGGGTAACCCCTCTGCGTCTCTCAGGGTCAAATATGCTCTCTGCATCTCTCAGTGTCAAATATGTCATTCTTCATAAAATAGGCATTGCTAACTTATTTCCATCATCTCATGCCTCAACGGTGTCTGTAGCTTTAACCACTTTTTTGTTTCGTATTGGCACTGGGGCCACTATGAATACAGGGGTTCATTTACTCCCAGCTTCTCAAACATGTGGTTACTTTTAGGGTGAAGATTCCAATTGCTCTCCCTCGCTTTTTGTCGAGTCTGCTTAATCATTTGTATTCTGACATTCTCAGTTCGAGTGATGCTCCTGGTCCTCGCCCCTGTATAATTTCTCTGAGTTATAAGTTGTTTCAGGGGTCCCATGTCTCAGACATTGCCTATGCTGGTCCCTTCTCTCGGTTTGCTAATCCTTTCTCTTCTGACGTTCCCTTGGGTTCCCAGATGGCTGCTAGGGATATTGATCGTGTGTTGAACTCTTTGTCTGTTGAGTCTTGGGCATTGTCTTCCACTATTTCTTTGCTTTCAGATCGTAAGAATGAAGTTGACTCTTTGATTCTTCATTTGAAGTCTGTTGCTTCCTCCTCAGGTACTCCTTCTATGTGATTCTTTTTTGTGCTAAAAAAAGGAGATATATGTATGGTTAGTTACTGTTGAATACTGATGGTTGATTAGATTTTGGTTACTGGTGTTTTTTTTAATTGATTCGTTTTGTTCCTTCAGTAATGCTTTTGTGTAGTTTGTTGTGATCATGTATATTGGGAATTGATTGAATGAATGCATTGATTGAATTGCCTTGTTTAGTGTGGAGTTGGATGTGTTGAGTGCTGGAAATGGGGTTTGGTGCGTTGTTTGGATGTGTTGGTTGTTTCTATCTGCTTGTCTCAGTGCTGGCTTTGGGGTCTACCTGTTGGTTGTTGGTACTCATGTCGTGCTGTTGTGTATCTCTGATGTTTCGAATTGAGTTTAAAAAGAATTTTAATAGTTGGCCAAAAAGGGGGAGTTTGTTAGGATATTTTGGCACATAATTCTTTATTATTTGTTTAATGAATAAAATTCTTTTGGCAGCTCCTGTCCTGAAGGACTCCACATAAATGTTGTTCCTTAATTTGTGTTAAAATAATCTTGTGTAACAGAAAGATACGATAAGTATCTTGGGTAAATACAAGCAGTAGAAGAAAATTAGGGTGTTGTTGGTGTGAGTAACGACGATTCTTCTATGTGAACGAACAGCAACAAAGGTGAATGGATTTATTTTTGTGTGTTTTAATATTGTATCATCGTGAGTTACGTGTTTAGCATGTGGCTGCGCGTAAAACTTTGAGGAATATGTTGACATGAAGACTAGAAAATTGGGAATTCAATTCTGAACATCAGGGGAACCGATGCCAGTCTAAGAAGCATGTGAATTAGTAGATTGATGAAGTTATGGAATCAACTTTGGAGTTTAGGGGGAGCCTAAATCAATAGTTAATGAGATTGCTACATTGTTCAGGGGGAGCCTGAAGTTGATGTTTAGTTTTGTTACAACTATTCATGCGTAACTTATATGCTGAGTTGCTTATTAATGTTGCTTATCAATAATCTCTAATAAAATTCCTCATCTGAGCCAGAAGGCTCCCTAGATGTAGGTATATTTGTCGAATTGGGTTAACAAAGTGCACTGCTTCATTACCTTTTATATGCTCTAGCTATACAAATAGTTTAATGCTTGTGGTATAACTAAAAGGTATTTACTGTATTTATCTTTTTAGAGTTAGTTTTAAAAAAGAATAGAAGTCTCTACCAATCTTTATTTTACGGTGTGATTAGACATGGAAATAAAGTAAATAATTTTAAAAAAATGGTCTGCAAAAAATAGAGTTGAGTTCGGGAGTCATTTGTGTGTGAGGAAGGTATTAGCACCCCACATCACCCATTTAGAAAAACGGTGGTCAAATTGCAAATCATGAATTAAAAATATTTTTTAATTTATTTTAAAACTAATATCTTATTTTATCATTCATTACTCCAATATTATAAGCAATGATCTCATCAAATAAGTGGAATAATATTCCATTAATTAGACTACATATTAAAGAAAATTTCTCACCTTAAGAAATTTCCAAAGATGTGATCCCTCACCTAAAAAATTCTAGAAAATCGGACTTCCAATTTTTCTAGATTTCGTCGTGGGATTTTGTTTAAGGAAAACGGTATAAGTTATTAGGAAAGATTGATTTAGGAAACATTATGAAATCATCGATTAAATCTTGAAGATTTTGAAAAGCATAAAAAATTTTATAAACAAATTTGCTAAGCAATTAAAAAAAATCTTTTACTTTAAAATATAGAGAATTTGAAATTGAAAAAATTTTAAAACATTCAAAAAGTTAAATACAAAGAGTTTGTACATTTACATATAACAAAATTATTATGATAGTAATGTAAATAAGTAAAAGAGAGGAAACATAATGGTAAATTTTCAAAAATAGCAAATTTTACAAATACTTACAACCTATAGCAAATTCTATCACTGATAGTCATTGATATGCTACAATGATAGAAGACTATTATTGATAGAATCCAAACTTTTGTTATAGCTTGTAAATATTTAAATTTATTTTACTATTTTAAAAATGTTCCAAACATAATAACAATAAATAAAAATAGGGAAAGAAGGAAAAAAGAATAAAGAAATAAAGAAATAAAAAATGGCAGAAGGGTGGAGGAACACTAAAAGAAGTAAAAATAATAACCATAATAAAAATAATAATTATTAGTATTATAATTAATAATAATAACAATAATAAGTAAAAAGGAAAAAAAAAGTAATAGTAATAAAAGAAAAAGTAATACTAAAAACAGTAATACTAACATAATAATAATAATAAAAAAAAATTCACTATTCTCGGTTCTTTCTCTCTATATTTTAGAGAAAATAAAATCAGTGTCAAGAGTTTGGATTTTTTTAAAAAAAGTAATGAAATAACCATAAATAAAGAAAACAAACATTTTTCTTATGTCTTTTTCTCTCTCCCTATATTTTATAGAGAAGAAAACGGCTAAAGGATTTTTTTTAAAGAAGAATAATGATAAAAAAAATAGTAGCAAGAAAATAATAAAAATTTTCTATATTTTTTCTCTCTCTATCTTTTAGAAAAGAGAAGAAAAATAAATAACGATGCAAATCCCAAAGAAAATTACTTGTTATATGATGTGAGAATCATTGGGAATAAATCTCTACCCAATACAACCTCTAACTAAGTTTATTTTCACATGGGATTATACAACCTCTAACTAAGTTTATTTTCACATGGGATTAGGTATGACAAAGAAAATAAAGTAATGGACAAAATAAAGACCCACCTGAGAATTTCTTCAAACAATATTTTTCCTTTCGTAAAGATTCTCTCTAAATAAATTTTTTTCTAAACAATCTCTCTAAATAAATTTTTTCCTCTTAGAAACTTTCTCCAAAGATTTTTTTTTTCTCTCAGAAATTTTCTTTCCAATTTTCAAATGACAAAGATCCTTATTTATAGTTTCGGGGTGTACCACAAATTAATAAAAATTAATAAGAATAAAATCAAAATTGGATATTATGTTAATAAAATAAATTTTTATTTTCCTAAAATAAATTAAATGAGATATTTTGAGATTTTGTGAAAAATAAATTAATAAATCAAATGGATATTAAAAAGATTTTTATTTAAAATTGATTTTCTTTTTTATAAGTAAGTCAAAAGTGATACTAGAAGATTTTATTTAAAATAAATTCATTTCTTTTTTTCTAAACTAGTACAAACAAGATAAATGTGATATTAAAAGATTCTTTTAAAATAAATTGATTTATTTTTATTTTCTAAAATGATAAAAATGAGATATTATAAGATATTATGTTATTACTAACTTCTTACCTTTATAAAAACTAATAAATAAATAAATTTAACAATTATTACTATTATTATTTTTTTAAAAGAAAATATATGTGTAGGATAAAAATAGGTGGCTACAATGGCCCAACTTTATTTAGAACTCAAAAATTGCTATACTCTCCCAGGTTCTTCCTGTTTGATACTCTCCATTTTTTTCTGGTGTATGGTCATAGTCGTCTATAACTCCAAAATTGCAATTCTAACCTAGATTGTAATTTAACACTAAGGATTATAGGGTCTGTTAGAAGGGAGTTTAATGATGAATTATGATGGAATTGTAAGATTGGTACAACCACGGAGAGTCAACCGTATAACATATATAAAATCGAAATTGCCCTCTTCTCCATGGACACTTTGCATGTACTTCTTCAACTGAATTATTTTCTCCTCTGCTTGAGAAATTATTGGTTATGTTTCGATATTTTCTCTGAGTTCTTCTTTGATTAGGTTGCTGTGTGAAATTCGGAACTTGGAATTAGAATTGAAGAAGATGAAATTGAAGAAGTAGAAGAAGAATAAGAAATTGGGTTATCAAAAGAGGAGTCGAATGAAATAGATGAAGCTTTCATTATAATGTTCAAAAAGGGAAACAGAGGAATTAAATGAGGATGTTGTTTTATTTTTTTTTCTTTTGTTTGTTTGGTGAGTTTCAAGAGCTTCAAAAATGTAATCTTGAACCATAAATTTTGGAATATACCATTATTTTTTGTACAAATTCAAACATTTTAACTTTCTTTATGCTCTCTTTGTTCTTTTATATATAAAACTGAAGGTGGTGTTAAATATTTTTCATATAAATATAATTATAAGAATTTATATAGGACAAAAATGGATTAAAGACCTTTTTCTTCTTAAATTTTATAGAAAGTTTCATTCTTCCAACTCCAATTTCATATTCATGATAATATGTTAAATGTTTAGAAAAAGAACTTATACAAATGACAAAATATTGTTAAAGTCCAAAAATAATTTATTGTTGGTAAATATTGTTAAAGGTAGTGATGTAGATTTTAGAGAAAGGAGTGGTTAACTATACATATATTTTTGTTTAATAAAGTTAATTAGTGAGGTAGATTTTAGAAAAAGAAATGGTTAACTATCAACATATATATTTTGTTTAATGTTTAATGTATCAAATGAAAATCAACATATATTTAATGTAGGACATTACTAAGAAAACAAGAAATAAAAAACAGGAAACAAGAAACAGTTATCAAATACGTTTTATGTTTATGTTTCTATTTCTGTTTTTCAAGAAACAAGAAACAAGAAACAGAAACAATTATCAAACACATCTTTGTTTATTACTCTAAAAAAAGAAGAAACGGAAGAACAAAAAACAAGAAACGGAAAATAAAAATAGAAAATGAGAACGTTACCAAACGATATTTTCATATTCAGCATGTTTATAATATAAGTTCAAGTTATGGGCCTAGAAGTAAAATATTATCAAGTCTATGTTTCAGCTGAAGCTTGATCAAAGGTTGTAGCTAGAAGTTCGAGTCGTTTGCAAAAGCATTTAACTTGTTAACATTCTTTTAAGGTTCCATTATTTGTGTTGTGATTGTTGGATGAGTCAGATAGGTTAGATGGTTGGTGAGCGTTGTTAAGTATGGTTGTCAAGCCCTGCCCCAAAACATGCCCTGACCCTTGAGTTACGAGACGCAAACATGACTTGAGCAGCCCTAATGCCTAGTTCAAACTTAAACCCTTAAACTACTAAGCAATAAACAACTTTCACAATGTGAGATAACAAACAAACTTCTTTATTAACTTAACCACATTCTTTCCAATACATAATACATGCTTTCTTACAACAAAGACTTAAAATAAAGATTTCATACCTCTAACACCTAGTGCAGCTTCTTCAGCTTTAAACTTAAAACACATGGCTAATATCTTAATGTGTAGCAACTCACCTTAACTTTCTCAATTCGACCTCAGCACCTTGTAACATGGGAAAGGAAAACTTGATAGATATGTCAAATACTTAGTGAGTGAGGTTTTAGAAATCCTTTTTGGGGAATATAATTCAATCAAGTAAATTCATTTTCATAAACAAACTCATAACGCCTCATTCAAATCATAAAATGCACATTAAGTTTCCTATTATTCTTTTCACCAAGAACATGAAGCATTTTCACACATAGACTGCTGTGATTTCACATATCATCGGCATCCCTTAGAGAATTCTCGGGTCATTTTATGTTGCTTAGGTTGTTAATTAAATACACTACATTCAACACATTAGCCAACTTCATACCACCATGTGGTTCTTTTATCTATGGTTGTCTTGACTCATTATATGGATATAATAGCTAGCTTATGATAGGAATAAAACTAATGGTTCACTCGCATACATGAAGTACATACAAAAATAGAAACTTAATTTAACTTAGAAACTCTTTCTTTCAAACATTTATACTTTCTCATAAACATCAACAAGATTGTACATGCGTTAAACATTAGCATAACAATGCAAAACTTAGAAAGAAAGCTTTCAAAAAACTATTCTTCCTTTTAGAAAATCACTCACAAACTAAGTTCCCTTCTTCTGAATGCCTAACACCAAAACCCTTATTCTCGCCTAGTAGCTCCTCGGTAGCACAACCCTTAAGAAAATTCAGAATAACAACATCTTCTTCAAACCTTTCCAACCTATTTATACTAGTCCTCAATCAGATTAGTCACCTATAAGTTCTCCTTAAATTGATAACTTCTACTTGGTGTGTTATACGTGTAGGCTTATTAACTTTCCAAACCATGTTTAACTTAATCCAACACATAGTTCACTAATTAACCACAATTAGAAAATTTCTCCAAAATGTTCTAACTCTCTTTTCCCACTCTTCTCGCGTCGAAATACCAAAACACGCCCATCTTCCTCACGTTACAAACCTAACGCATACTATCTTATCGCGTCGCCTTGCCTTAACACGATTTTTCCTTCAAAATATTTATTTCCAAAACGCCTTATTCTTCAAAATGCCTTCTTTCCAAAATCAACCCTCCTATTTCAAACTCAGTTCTTACAATGGTGATGTTTGCCAGCCCTTACACCCTCTTTTGGAGTTAAGTTAGGATTAAAGAAGGGACTTTGGGAGGGGTGTGACACTATGTGTTTGAATTGTGCTATCGTCATCAGAGGTGGCTAGCAAAGGAGAAGAAATACAAGAAGAGAGAGTCATGGATTCGAATTCGACAATTAAAGAAGGAAAGAAAGAGGAAGATTAAAGTTAAATTATGGGCAATTTCAAAGTAATAAACAAACTAAAAATAGGATTTTAAAAAATTGTCATACTTACAAAATATAAAAGGGTAATTATAATGGATAACAATTTTAGGAATAATAATCAAGTTATAACAATATTTTAAAAAATTACAAATATAGGAAAATTAATCAGTGATGACTTCTTTTATTGTTGATAGATTCTTATAGTCTATCACATATTTGCAACATGGTTTATCAGTGATAAACTTCTATTATTGATATCTATCCTTGATAGACTTTGAAAGATTTTGCTATTTTGCAATTATTTTAAAACGTTGTTGTATATGCAAATATTTTGAATCTAGTTGCTATATTTACAACTATCTCTTATTCACACGTACAATATTATATTCTTAAACTGATAGCATTACAAATTTCATTATAAAAATTATTGTTAAACATCTAAAAACATAGAGTTTAAACTTAAAAATTGGTGGGTTTTTTTTTAAAAAAATATATATAACAAAACGACAAAATATTTACATTGTATAGAACAATTTTGAAATAGAAAAAAACCACAATAGAAAATATCAAAAATGTCTCATTCAACACACGATTAATTGGCCACTCGTGAGCATAATATATTTGGTACACGATCTTGTACCAAGATCGTTTAGATTTAAATTGGCTACACGATCATTTAGATTTTGCTACCCAAATCTAAAGAAATCTACATGATTTATCTTCAAGATTATTTGGTACACGATCGTTTAGATATCTAAATCTAAACGATTTTTTTCATATTCTTTGTGATGTGAATCATGGTATTCCACTTGTTCCGGAAGAACCAATTATAAGATCTAAAGCATCAAAGATTCAACAATCATTCATTCTTCATGTACAAGAATGGATAGGATCGGTTCACCGTGAATTTCATGTGCCACGTACTAATACAAGAGAGTAATGACCATTTGGAGATTTGAAAGTCAATGTTTTCTTGATTAAAGTGGACTATGGGATCGACATTAAGCTTTCTTGAAGCCAACAATTTGAACACCATTTTTTATTGTATTTTCATTTATTTTAACTTAACAAGTTAGTGTAACTACCATTAATAGCTTAGTATTAAAGAAGGTCGTTGGAAAATAGTTGTTGGAAGATAAAAAGACTAATTAATGTTTTAAAGTCTTTTGGTATTTTCATTAATTAGGATAGAATCTCTACAAGGCTATATAATGCCTTTATCCTTTCATTTGTAAGCACAAGACTTTTGATGAATGCAATTTGAAATCTCATTTTAAGATTTTTTCCTTAATTTGCAATTCTTGTGATTAAATCCATGCGAGCCATTCAATCTAACCTTGATCAAGTTTGATTGTGAAGTGACTCAATTTAGAACAAGATTTCCAAATCTTGCTTCTAGACCTTCGATCTAAGAGGTAATCTAATTATAACTTTCTCTTGGTTGATCTAAATTAGTATAAGGAGGTGTTAGTTTCTTATTTCAAATGTTCTTGCTACGTTAATAGCTTAGATCCTTGGATTGAGGATTAAGATTGCCTTATCATTTAGTATCAAAGTTTTTGGCTCTAGATCAGGTATATCTTTCTATTATTTATTATATATTTCTTTTAATATCTTGATTTCCATTTTTTTAGTTATGTCATCACATTCTGTCCAATATATAAAACCTAAAAAAAGTGTCACTTCCAATCCTAAGTTTACCATTTCGTCTTCTTCAATGTTTTAGATCTAGGTTTGAACTATAAAATTGTTTTCTTCAAGGTCTTCTATCTCAATTTCCTTCAATTTTAAATGTCATCATTTTGAAAATCTATAAAATAAAATGTTGTGATTTGAGAGATTTTATGTTGAACATTAATGTTCATGAATTCAAGAGCAAAGAAGATAACTACCAGAAGCTACATTTGAAAGAGACCTTTTGGCTTTAAGGACAAATCTTCTTGAAGAACAGGACAATCATACGAATCAAGGAATTAGAATTGAATCAAATGAAGAAGTTGAAGAGATGCAATGCTTGAAAGTTGAAGAGTTATTGTGGCAACCCAAAAAAAGCATAATATTAAATGTTTAAGGAATCGGGTATTTATGTGCTTTCATTTACTATGGTAGTTTAAAGTGATATGGATCAAGAAATCATAATTGAATCAAATGAAGAAGTTGAAGAGATGCAATGCTTATAAGTTGAATAGTTATTTTGGCTACCCAAAAAATCATAATATTAAATGTCTAAGAAATTATGTATTTATGTTCTTTTATTTATTATGGTAGTTGAAATGGTATAAAATTAAATGTTGTGATTTTTAATTTCATATTTTAATTAGTATATATAGGGTTGTAATTTTCACATTTAAAAAAGAAAAAATTGGATGAATGAATTCTGAAATTCTAGAATGTAGATTTTTGTTCTTGTGTGTTCTTGTGATAGAATGTACAAATATTTGGAGCATTCAAGTGAAGATTTATGTATCTTGGTTGTGGAGTGCTTTGAAGATCGAGGGTTGATGGGAGTTTCTAACTTTGTCTAATCCTTTGTTTCTTAAATCATCTAAGTAATCTATATCTAACCTATCTTAGGGGTTGAAACCAAATAGGATTTGGGGTTGATGGAGTTATGTTCTTTTGAGTCTTAGTGTTTAACATGGTTCTTAGATCCAGTGTCCAGGGGTTTCTTATAATAAAGGACATAAAATTAAATGTTGTGACCTTTCATTTCATATTTTAATTAGTATAAATAGGGTTGTAATTTTCAATTTTAAAAAAAGAAAGGAATTTGGGATGAATGAAATCTGAAAATTTTAGAATGTAGAATTTTGTTTTTGTGTGTTCTTGTGATAGAATGCATGAAATATTTTGAGCATTCAAGTGAGGATTTATTTGTCTTGCTTGTGGAGTGCTTTGAAGATCGAGGATTGATGGAAGTTTCTAACTTTGTCTGATCCTTGGTTTCTTAGATCACTTAAGTAACTGGAATATAACCTATCTTAAGGGTTGAAATCAAACTGGTTTACGGGCTGTTGGAGTTTCGTTCTTTTGAGTCTTGTTGTAACATGGTTCTTAGATCCAATACCCAGGGGTTTCTTATCAGAGTTGTCTTAGGATTTAAGAATGACCATCATATATAGATTCTAGATTTGATTTAAGTAGCTTTCCTTGTGAGTGTTTGCAAGGATCCTTAAAGGACCTCTAACTTTGCATCTAATATATATAGTAGCCGCTTATCACTAAGCCTCCTTAGCATGAAGGCTTGGTCGCACACGCATCTTGTGCGTGCCATGCGTTCAACACAAGCCCAAAACACCTAAAGAAACTCTCTGAGTCCAAACACATGCTCATCTCAACTAGTCTTACCTTGTCACTCTGCTAGCCTCCAACTAGTCGAAATTTAACTTAAGCATACAAGGGCAACTGGAATCCATTTAACCAACTCCACCCATTCCTCATCTCTCCTAACTAAAATGCCAAAGGGTCAATGGACATGCCAAAACACCAAGTTGAAGCCAAATTAACCTCTCTAGTCTTGCACCAAACATCTAAACGCATAGCCCTTATGTTAACTCTTGTCGCCTAATGACAAGCTTCAAAATGCATGCTACCTCTTAAGGAGTCTTTCTCGATAACCTTAATCCATCTAACCTCAAATGAACTTCTTCACATCTAGCCCATTACAAAAACGCCAAGCATACTTTAGAGGTTATTTCAACTCTCTCGGCCACAAACTCACAAAATGATCCTAGCACATTCTCTTCTTGCCCACTAAACCAAGACCAAAATGCCTAGGTTTCATACTTAGTCCAAATTTCCCTTCTTTTTGAAACTAACATCTCAAACTCTTAAACTACAACAACTTGGCCTTCCTTCTTTTCACTCAACAAGACACACTTACCAAAACAAATCTCAAGCTTACTCACTTGTCTTAACATCACTTAGAACTAATTCTTTCAAGATCTTTGAGAAGATCAGAGTTCAATAAGATTCAAGGTTTACAGATTAATCTTGAGTTTATAATCAAATTTTACATAATTGAGTTATTACATTAACTCTTTCTATGTTTCTTTCATTCCCTATGGCAATTACATGATCATTTGAATATCTTTTCTCTTTCGTATCATTAATTGTTGAAGACTTTCAAATCTGTGACTTTCAAAGTTTCTTGTCATCTTTCATTTTCTTTTACCTTGCAAATGATTAAATTTTACTTTGCGTCCTTCATCAAACTTTTGGATCAGACTCTTATCTTCAACGTCCAAGAAAGAGAGTTTGTCAAATTTATTTCTTAGAATGTTTCTATTTCCAAATCAATTTCTTTGTTTTTAATTCGACATTTGTGTTTTTCCAATGTTTGAACATTTTAGTATTTTTTTTTTTGTTCTTTTTGTGGTTAGATTCATAATGATTTTGTCTTGCTTAGATTGAATAGCTCACTATTTCAAGGATTGCATAGGTCTACCCAATATCATAATTTAGCTACTTTTTCAAATAGCCTACCATTTGTGTGCAAACATGAGTGTACCAGCGTGAATAAACAGTGAGTCGAGTGTGTGAGACCTTTTTAGTTAGAGAGAATGTTTTTTCAGGAAAAAATTGTTGTGTTGCTTACAACTATGATGCTCAATTTTGAAAGAATTTACATAGTGACATACTATAATCCATTTACATGCTTAAGGAAGAAGTTTAAAAAGTCATCAATGCTAATTTTTTCGAAAAAGATTGGTTGAATTAAATCAATTAGTTGAGTACTTACATACATTAACTCAGCAGTTAAATTTATAAGACCAAAATTTGAAGAAGGTTAGTGTACCTACAAAAATTAGGTCTATTGTTGTGGTAAAGAATGATAAAGTTGAAGACAATATACTTTATCAAAAATTATCTGAGTTTACTGTAACATCTAATCTTGAATTTCATGTTGATGTGGATGAGTTAGAGAAAAAAGAGATCAAAACAAAAGCATGTATTTTGATTGAAAATGAATCTTACAAGAAAATGGTTGAGAATGAAAAGCGTGAGGATAGTTTATGACCTAGAGAGAAAAATGAAAGAAAAGTAAAAAAAAAAAAAAAAACAAAGCTATTGTGAGAGAGTTAGTGAGGTTAAATCTATTTTGTTTTTAAAATAAAATACTTTTTATCTTATAAAATATTTTTCTATTGCTTCTTCTGAGTTATTATAGGAGTCCAAGACACTCATGAAGATGCTTGATTCGAAGGTTGCTTCTAAAATCAATAGTGTTATATACCATGTCTTTCAAGGCAAAATCAAGAAGAACCACTCAAAATTCGTATCAAAATTAAAATATGGCACTAACCATACAATTTTTAAAACATGAAAATAGGTATGGAAACATTTTTGGAGGAATCACTATTGATTTTCGAGGAATCCCAAGTGGAGTATCACGAATGACATATATATGAAATTCCATGACTGCAAAATTACTCTACAAGGCTAGGGAGATTTGAATTATTGTTTCAATGCCACTAAATTTCATTCTTTTGATGTTGGTGTTGAATTTCCTAATTCGAGGACGAATCCTTTTGAAGAGGAGAAAATGGTAAGAATCATGATGTTTCATACGGACCAATTACAAAATCAAAGACATCAAAGACTAAGCAATCATTCGTTCTTCACGTACAAGAATGAATATGGGTGGTTCATCCTCAATTTTATGTGCCACATACTGAGACAAGAGATGAAGGACCATTTGGAGTATTGAATGTCAATATTTTCTCGGTTGAAACGGACTATCGGGTAGAGTACATTAAGCTTCCATGAAGCCAACAATTTGAAGATCATGATTTACTTAATATCACATTTTTATTGTATTCCATATGTTTTAATCTGACAAGTTAAGGTAACTACCATTAATAGGTTAGTATTAAAGATGGTGGTTGGAAGAAAGTTGTTGGAAGATAGAAAGCTTGATTAATGTTTTCTTTTGACTTTTTGGTATTTTCATTAATTAGGATAGAATCTCTACAAGGCTACTTTATCATTAATCTTTATCCTTTCATTTTTTTTTAAAAAAAAAGACTTTTGATGAATGCAATTTGAAATCTCATTTTGAGAGTTTTCCCTTAATTTGCAATTCTTGTGATAGAATGCATGCGGACCATTCAATCTAACCTTGATCAAGTTTGCAATTAATGTCTACCCGATAGTCCATTTCAACCAAAACAATATTTTCATTCAATACTCCAAATGGTCCTTTGTCTCTTGTATTAACATGTGGCACATGAAATTCAGGATGATTCGACCATATCCATTATTGTACATGAAGAATGAATGATTCGTTAATCTTTGATGTCTTTGATCTTATAATTGGTTTGTATGGGACATCATGATTCTTATCAAATTTTGTCCAATTTAGTTCCAATTCGACACCAACATTGGATTCTACCCTTACTTTGCTTGAAACCTACAAAATAGAAAAATTACAACGTAATATGGAATAATCTCAAATAAAATGGGATTAGATAGCACATTTTTTATGCTATCAATGCACGACAAGGCACGTTGTGTTCATGGATATAAGTGTTATAACTAATTGGATCCTCCAAGAGTTGTTTGAAAATATAGTAGGGTGAAAAGTCCTTTTTACTTATGCTTACATATATCTTCTTAAGTATCGTGGATCCTCCAATAAGCAATTTGTTTAGGGGCACTTACAAAAGTAGCAAAAAAAATTTAATAATTGGACGTATGTTACTACATTTTCTAAATTGTAAAAATAGCAAATTTAAAATTGATAACCCTCAAATAGCACTAT
Source organism: Cucumis variabilis (assembly GCA_037974545.1). Taxonomy (NCBI): domain Eukaryota; kingdom Viridiplantae; phylum Streptophyta; class Magnoliopsida; order Cucurbitales; family Cucurbitaceae; genus Cucumis; species Cucumis variabilis. The sequence continues at coordinate 5,633 of JBBPDI010095649.1, read as the reverse complement.
GATAACCCTCTAATAGTCGTTTGATAATCGTCTAATATCAATAATTACTTGTTAAATTTCACAATATTGAAAAAAAAAGGTGTCATTGGCTGTTTTTTTCTAACTGTTTTTGTCATCTAATGCAATTTTTCATTTGTTTATTATTATTATTTTTTTTTAAAAGACAATAATATTATTATACAACAATAAGGAGGACCTCACAACCTAAGGCTCAGGCACAAGAGAGGATAACGCTCACACAGACATGAAGAAATAAAAAAAAGACCAAAATAAAGAACACCAACCAAAGCAACAAAATTAAGAACAATAAACAACACTAAAAAGCAAAAATAACAACACAAAAGAAAGATAGAACCAAACAGAAGGAATAACAAACCACAGCCCGAGGACAAGCAAAGAAAGGAAAGACGAAAAGAAACTAGCTAAATAAGATCATGAGCATTCTCACACCAAGAAGCAACACGGGCACGGATATAAGAACAAATGAGCTGAAACAGAATCATAGGCTCACGAGCCTGACCTCCATGGAGATGATGATTACGCTCCTTCCAGATAAATTAAATCGTAGCACACCAGAGAACACGCCACAACTTTTTCCTCACACCCATCCCAATTCCTGATGACAAATCCAAGACAACTCAACCCCCTAATACTTCCTATGAGATGATGCCATAACTTGAAGGACACTAAACCAAATTTCACATCCAAAAGGACACAAAAAGAACAAATGATCACGAGACTCACAACTCCCCCCACAAAAAATGCAAGACAAAGGAACCGATCTATCCCATCGACTTAACCTATCTCTAGTACCCAATCTGTCTCTGATGGCCAACCAAGTGCAAAAGGAATGCTTGGGAATATTCCCTCCACCCCACAGTAAACCCAACCAACGAACTCTAACACAACGAGGATGAATAGTATCCTACGTACTAGCAATAAAAAAACCATCATGACTACCAGAAATCCAAACCCACCTATCCTTAACACTAGGACACAAACTAACACCCTAAACCCTATCCCAAATATCAATCAAATCCATAGATACCCTCGGCCACCTTCATTCCTCAATCGGACCAATGAACTCAGCCAACTCAGCATCCCGCCAATTCATTGCATCACAAATCACCCTCTCACCAATCTGCTGAAGGAGAGGATCGCCCTGCAACCATGCATCCAACCACACTCTGCAACGCCTACCATCTTCCACCTCCATCCTAACATGCTCTTTCAGGTTATCCCGTTTACAAAAGATAGTCTGAAGACATCAAGACCGACCAACCCTAGCATCAATCTCCCACAACGACCTCTCCTTAAGAATATAAGCCTCCACCAAAGCAACCCACAGAGAACCCGAATTCACCAGCATCAACCATAGAATCTTCATCATACGCGCAATATTCCAAGAAGGCCCATCGCGGATAGCAAGCCCACCCTCCTCAAAAGGAAGACACACCTGAGCCCACGCCACCTTAGCACCTCCTCTACCCCCTTCGTAACTCTCCAAAGACAAGACCTCAAGATTTTATCAACTTCATAATGCACATTCACAAGTAGCACAAAGACACTAACCCATAAACCTGAAGACTACAAAGCACAAAACAAACAAGCTGAAGTCTACCAACAATGGATAAAACTCTAGCAGCCCAAGAACGAATCTGACTTGTAATCCTTTGAATTAGAGGAGCACAATCAGATGGTTGTAACTGCCTAAAAAGTAAATAAAGTCCAAGATAACAAATAGGAAGATGCCTAAGGATAAAACCCATACTTACCGCTAAACAAGAAGCTTCCTCACTACTAACCCCCACAACAAAAATAGAACTTTTCCCAAGATTAGCAAAAAGCCTGATAGCTCGCTACACATCTGAAGAGTCTCGTTAATAAAACTTAGAGAGGACTCATCAGTTGCACAAAATATCATATTATCATATGCAAAAGTTAGATGAGTTAATCTAACCTTCTTACAGAGCTGGTGAAACTAGAAACTAAGAGGAGGTCGATTCAACAAACGAGAGAGAACCTCCATAATTATCACAAATAAGAAAGGAGATAAAGGATCACCCTGCCTCAAACCTTTTATCCCATGAAAAAAAAACCTCCAAAGAGCCATTAATCATAATGGAAAACATCGGAGATGTAACACAAGCTCTAATCCAACTCACAAAGCTCAAGGAAGTGCCAATAGCTGTCAAAAAGCTAAAAGAAAGTCTCAGTTAACAGAATCATAAGTAGGAATGGACCTTGAAGAGTGTAATTTTAAGCGTATTTTCTATAATTTCTCAATTTTTCCTATAAATACTCCAAATAATTCGTAAGAATTCAATTCAATTCACTATTCCCTCCAAAATCACTCCCAATTTCTTCCAAATTCTAAATTCTTTACCCTTATTCTGTAATTTTTTTATCTTCAATAAATTTTCCATAATTATTAAAGATCAATGCTAATTTCTTGAGGTAATTTGGACGTAGGTGATTCTAATTTTTGAGAATTTCATTGCTTTGATTTTTATTGTAATTAGGGTTTGATTAATCTTTGATCTTGGTGTAATTTCTGTTAAAATCATAAATCATTTGTATCAAGAATTAGATCTTTGATTCAATTTCATTAATTCTTGTAATTTTTATTCTTGGTCTTTGATTTTTTTATTCAATCTTTGTAAGCAATTTACCTTAAGTATATCAATTAGTGCAAGATTAATTGAATTGCTTGTTTCTACACAAAAAATTCTCTTGATTCTTGATTGTATCTCTCCTTCTTGAAATTGTTTGATGTCTTATGAATTTCAATTATTCTTGAATCAATTCTTGGAAATTAAATGCATTCTTTTTTAGTGCACAAATTAATTTCTATTTAATTCCTGGGTTGCAATATTATGAATGATCTTGTAATCTTGTTTAAAGAACAATTAGAGGTTTAGTGAAGATTGCAAGAATTAAACTACTCCCCATGAAATGCATCCATTTTCTTGAATTTTGATTTAAAATTCTTCCAAGATCAAGCAATTTGATCTTGTGAGAAATCTTGAATCAAAAAATCCCCTCTTAGTTAAGCATGATTCAACTTTCTTTACTTTCTTTGATTTAATGATAAGATTAGATTCATGCCTAAAAGCTCATTCCTCACTTCTCTTCTTGGAATTCAATCTTTAAATTCTCTTTTTGTGAATTGAATTACAAGCCAAATTTCCCATTCTCATTCTCTCTTAGGATTTCCCTCAAAATATTTTCAATGCTTTTCTTTTATTTTATTTTTACTAATCTCATTCTTTTCAAGCATTACATTCAAGAAAGCGTCTATCTGACACTCTCTTGGGTTCGACACCCATGCTTGCACCTATCTACAGTAAAAGTCAATGGTAAACTACAAATAATTTTTGTCAAAGCGGTTTAGGTAAGTACCATTCACACCACTTAATTTCCGAGCATACATGTGTTGATAACGACCTTGCATATATACTTTGCATAATTCTTTACTTTTTGCGTATCAATTCCAACCTTGTCACCTATAATCCGTAGAAGAATTTTTAAGAAGGTATATCCTTACCTTCCTAGATATAATTAATGAAAACCATATGATTTCTTCAAGACCAATTCGAGTTATATATATGAAGATAAAAGATTAAAGAAGATTTTAATAATTGGAAGCTTCAAATCAAGGGAGCTTGATATCTAAGCTTCAATTATTCAAATCAGGGGGAGTCTAAAGGATAAGAGATTTAAAGAAGACACTAATATTTGAATACGAGTTCAAGGGGAGCTTGACTATCTTCATTAGATTGAAATTACAATGCAGGAAGAGCCTGAGTATTTTAGTAAATAAAGTTGCTAAATATCACTAATCTCAGGGGAGTGTCTTCTAAATTATTGAAGTGTAATACTCATTTGAATCTTAATAAAATCCCCTTATCTAAGCTGTAAAAGCTCCCCAAAAGTAAGTGATCTGAGTTATCAAATTTATTGTGTTATTTACTATTATGTTCCCTTAGCAACTTATCTAGTTGTTAACTAAAGTAGCTAAAAGAACACTACTATTTCACCTTTTTCAACAAATTTCATCCTTAAAATTACATGTTTCTTATTTGGTTAAGTTCTCAAAATAGTAAACACAATGAGTAACTTGGGTCACTCTCACCCATTCTAATTAAAGAATGAGCTCTTATAGGTTTGTTCATGACTTGTTCAGCATTAAGAATAGGTAAAAGGTGATCATGCTATAAAATATTAATCTCTTCAATTAATAGATTTAAAAAAAATATTATATTAATCTCTTCAATTAATAGATTTACAAAAAAGATTAAATATCTCAGACTTTGGTCTTACTGAAGCTCTTTGTATAGAGTATACTCACTCACATTCTTTTATATCGACAATTTTGATAAAATCATATATATCAATTACAAAGTGGATCGTATTTGTAGAATCAGGATAAGACACTCAACTTTTTTCATATATTAAAAATCATGGAACACCTCCAAAATATTTGACTTAAAAATGTTCCATAATTTTTTTTGTAAAACTCAATAGTAAAACTGTCCATATCCGGAGTTTTGTTCTTTTCAAAGAAGAAAATGGAGTTTTTCTTGTTCCGTGAAGTGAGTTACCAGCAAAGACTGAGCTTCAAGGCTAATAGGGTGCCAATCCAGATTATCAATATAGGGGCAAATTATTTCGTTGCTCTTCTGCAAAGGTTGCCGGAGGAGCCTCTGAAATTTCTAGTCTAAGGTCTTTGTTCGAGAAACACGACTTAATTTCAAAACAAATATATATATTATCATTTGATTACTTTTTTTTATTGTTATCTGATTATTTTTTATATTATTTTTTTCAATTTAGTTAGCCTTCTAAAATAGTCATTTCATTACCTTCCAACCTTTCAAGTATCATTTGATTACCTTCAAGTATCATTTAATTACCTTCTAGTCTTATGCGTAATTAATAGTTTCTGAAATTGTCATATGATTACTTTCTTTTTCTTTTTTGGTCAATTAGTTAGTTGGTTGCCTTTCAATTGCCATTTATTTTGTCACAAAGTTAATAGTTTGAATTAGTGATTGAAACAAAAAAGTAAAATGACCTCAATGATTAAGTGACTCTCATAAAAAATTTGAAGGTTATGTATATAATTGCTAATGATATCGATTGTGTATGATTACTATATGATAATTAGCCAATAATACCAATTGTTATCTAATAACTATATGATACGGATTCTTAATATTATTGAATACAATTTGATAATGATTGATGTTGTCTAATTGCCATTAGATATTAGTAGTTATTTGATTGTAGAGATTACTAATGAATTGTTGTTGAATGGTTATCTTATTGTTCTTTGATTAAATATCTAAAAAAAAAAATTTGGTTAAAGTTAAATGGAATTAAAGAAAGAAAAGAAAAAGGAAGAAAAGCATACTTGTCCATCACGTTAGTTTTGAAAAGTAAAAATTTGAAGAGGCTATTTCTGACAATTTCTTGTAACACAACATTCAGAGAAAAAAAGTAAAAAATGAGGCATGAAGTACTTGTTAAATACATTTGAAAACAATCTACGTCTTCTTTTTTAAATTAATTTACTTTGTGGTTACCAAAAATATCAAATACTTTTTAAAATAAATTAGGTTTTTTTCTAA
>JBBPDI010095633.1:0-11369 GCA_037974545.1 Cucumis variabilis | reverse complement strand
ACCAAAACAATAACAAACATAATAATAACTTACAAAAACAAAACTATATTTCCACATAAGTCTCAAAGTATTTCATCCCACATCCAAGAAAACAAATCTAAACCTATGTTCATGAACCATAATTTCTCTACAACCAAAACATAACAATCTACATACAAAACTCATTTATCCAATTTTACATAACCAAAATAATAATAACTTACAAAAACAAAATTATGTTTCATCCCATGTGCAAGAAAACAATATAAACTTAAATTATATACCTATGTCAATGAACCTTTCTCTACAACCAAAACATAACAACTTATAAACAAAACTCCTTAATCCAACCTACAAAAACAAAACTTATACTCATGAATTTTTCTCTACAACCAAAACAATGACAACTTACATAACAATGACAACCAAAACCTACATTTTACATTTTAGAAAATATCCACATAAGTCCCAGCCTATATTCATCCCACATGCATCCAAGAAATCAAATCTACAAAAAATATCTCAATTGCTACCATAACTGCAGGATAGCAACAAATTCAAACCAAAATAAAACCAAAAGGAAGTATCTTTTTTACCGTGCCTAAAAGCCAAAACATGAAATAAAACAACTTATGGGTAAAAATAAAATCATTTACCTATTTAACCATAACATGATTGAGTACATACCTTATAGAATGCCATAAGACTCCCTTTTGCCTTTGTCTATTGTTTATTGTAATTCTAGGGTGCTTTGATAGTTTCAATGTTCACCTTTGACCCTCTAGAAATCCTCCATTGTTGTAGCAAGACAAAACCTAGCAAAATTGACAAGTTCCATACACTTAGGAGGCAATGAGTAATCTTAAGATGCCCATAAAAAAACATCTATAAAGATACTCACACTTGTACAACAATCATAACTAACAATTTCTTCTAAGAATGTATAAAGAAAATGAAAATGAAAAACAGAGCATTGAAGGCAAAATGTTGTTCACCATTACCATTGTTTTTCCTTTTATTTAGAAAAAAGAAAGTCATTCTCACTTTCTAATTATCTATTAGTTCTATCTTTAACCCTCATAAGATCAAGATCCTAAGTTCATATTTTAGAGTATTCTAAGTTATAGCTGCAACTATGGGACCAAGCTATGAGTTCAATCTTTAACCTATAAGATCAAGATCCTCCTGTTTTATTTCTTCATAAATCTCAAACAAAATCGAGAGTGAAGTTTAAAGAAAATGGTTTCAAACACTAACTTGATAACGATGATATTGATCAACAATAACATCTCCATTTGTTCCATCCTTAATATTTCCTACAAAAAAACGTCCTCACACTCAGAAAAAACATAGCAAAAAAAAAGCATAAAAATGATGACAATATTTGACCAATCTAATAAGGCTTATGAGTAAAAATATCTCAGTTGTTAAGACCTTTACCATCACCCAAGAAGGTCCTTCAAACTAAATCAAAGTGAAAGAAGATATTATATAAGACAAGAAAATAGGGACAGAAAATCAAGCAGAAGAAGAACAAAAAATAGAGTAACCTGATAAGCAGAAGAAGCAGATCCAAAAAGAAAACCACAAAGAGAAAGAAGATAAATGGGGGAGGGATGGAGGCGGCGTGGAGGCGGTCACGAGGAGGAGATTGCAGCGAGAAAAATTATGGGGAGAAGGGCGTACATTCGTGACAAGAAAAATTTAGGGGGCGACGACATCCGTTCGTGGCAGAGAGGAGAAGTCATGAATGGGGAGGAGATTGTGAAGGAGAAGAGGGGGTGGTCTTGGAAGGGAGAAAGGTGAATGAGAAAAAAAAGAGATTGTTTTTTTTTGTTTTCCAAGAAGGGCCGACGGTTTATTAAACACCATTGGTGTTGATCCACTTAAGCCAACGATAATAATAAACTCGATGGTACAAAAATAAGTCGTCGGCCAAAACCCATCTACGCCAACGCTCTAAGTTTGACCGTCAGTGATTCCATTTATTGTCTACAATTAAAAGATTCGTTGGAGAATCCCACTTTTTCCAACGACATTTAGGAGTGTCGGCATGCTTGTCATCGATAAAGGCAAAATTTCTTGTAATGAACAAAGAGATCGTCAAATGCAAAGAGCAGTGAGGTTAAAAACTCAATTTTGTATAATCTTAATCATTTTTAAGAGAGGTGGGAGTTATTCTATTAATTAAAAATATATTAATTAAAATAAAATAAAAATATATATATTTAAAATCATATTATATCTCACATAATATAAACTTTATATTATATCATATATAATATAACCAATGATTTAGATCTCTCAGATGACTTGTAGTTCTAATATGAATTGAATCCATATTAATTTTAACCTAGAGTCTATTTATGAATCTTATTCATATTATTATTTTTTAAATCATATTCAAATATTTATTTCTCTCGTAAAAACTTTATATTATAATGGATCAAATACATTATCTTAATTGTATCATATACAATTTATTCCCTTTAATCAATTTGAGCAATTCAAATTTAAACCAAAATAAACTTGATTTTTAATTATCCTTATTGAGCTAAAAAGGCAACCTTATCGACCTACAGATGGAAGCTCCAATGATATGAAATTAATTAATTAAACTTTTTAATTAAATTAATCTTCATTCATTAACTATTAGTCGTTCCACTAAAGACTACCACTTGCACTCTTCTTACCGTAAATATATTTTTGTGTCAATTAGATATAATCAATCAACAGCGCAACGACCCTTCACAAATTGCTCGTAAGTACAGCTTGGCCAACAATTATCGTTTTGCCTCTGTAGTTACATCTAACTCCTTAAGTACTACTGATTCCTGTAATGAATAATAAGTTACATATTCCACTATAACTAAACTTCTCTAGAACCCAGAGAGGGTGTGGTGTCACATTGTTCAAGTCTTGGAATCGGTTCTTAAAAACGCAATTTCTCTACTTACTTTATCTATAGAGAATGAGTGAATTCCTTCTTGTGTAGCAATGTTTCCAGCTCTCCAATCAGATGAATCCCCAAAATGGTAGACATATTGAGTCGGCGATATAGGCCACTCTCACCCATGCAAATTAAAGGACTGCCTTCATAGGTAGGAGTTCACAACTTACTCAAGATTCAGGTCAAGTCACCTATGGTTATCCTAGTGAAATGTAGTTTCAACTAACAACTGTGTTAATAAGAGAGACTATTCATTTCATGGTCTGATCTTATACAAACTCTTTGTATAGAATACCCCCGCTCTAATGTCTTAACATGAATGATTAGGATCAAATCATTTGTAGTACTTTAGAACAATTGTAACAACTACAAAGCAGGTCGTATTTATAGTATCATCAGGATAAGGTATCTAACTTTATCCATCTACTACAAACCATTTAGGTTATCACTTAAGCATGATCTACTTGTATGTCTCCACATATATGTTTAGTTTATAGTAGATAACCTTGGATGTTAGTTTATTGGTTTTATGGGTTAATGCAATTAAATGTCAAATAAAATAAAGTACTTTATTTTATTAGATAAATAAAATGTTTGTATAATATATACAATTACAAACTAGAAGACCACGAGATATAGGACATCAACCCCAACACTTAATTTATTGGATTTAGGTTATTAAGACAAAATTAATAATATAATCAATAACACTTATTGAAATTATAATAATAACATTTTATTAATAACGATCAACAAATTACATTTACTACTTACGAGTTTTAGGACATAAAACCCAATAGATCCACTATTGAACAATTGGTTTAAAGTTCAACCTTTAAACCAAATCCCTCTCTGACCAATGAGAGGGTAGGCTCCTTTGTTCAAGACTTGGATTCAATCCTTAAGGGAACAATGTATCTACTAACCCTAAGCGGGTAGGAGTGAATTATGTATTGCACCCTATGTCACTAGCTATCCACTCGGTCTTACTCTTGAAATGGGAGGGTTATTGGGCTAGAGCTAATGAACTGCCCTCACCTATGTAGATCTAAGGATAATATTGTGTGAACAATAATTCATAATTAGCTCAAGATTAAGATTAAGTTACATAGGTTGTTAATAATTGAAATAATCAATTTTAAACAATAAACAACGTTATTGTGTAAAAGTGACTATTTCATGATTTAGTCTTATGTAAACTCTTTACATAGGATGTCCTCACTTTCATGTCTCTACATGAACGATTCAATATCACATTATTTGTACTAACTACAAAGCAGGCCGTATCCATAGTGTCCCTAAAAAAGGTGCCAAACCTTATTTGTATACTATAGACTATTTGGGCTATATACTTGAACTTGATTCACATTTATATCTTTACATAAAGTTCAAGTTTACTCAAAATAGCCTTGGGACCTTAGTTTATTGGATTTACGATTGTGATTTTTAATTTCACAAATAAATTTTCAATAACGACTTTATTGAATAGAATGGTTACAAACTATGAGTTTTAAGACATAAATTCTAACAGTATATATGCATATATATTCACGTATCAATGTCAAGGCTCGCTTGGTAAAACAAGTATTGTATTCCACTTTGAAACAACCTAATAACTTATAGAAGTGTAAATGAAAAAAGTTGAGGGGGAAAAACCCAGATGCATAAATGAAAGTACATAAGAATAATCATGAGTTGTCCTAGTGGTAAAAAGGAAGACATAATCTCAATATCTAACTAAGAGATCATGGGTTCAATCAATGGTGGCCACCTACCTAGAAATTAATTTTCTACGATTTTCCTTGACACCCAAATGTTGTAGGTTCACGCGGATTGTAAACTCCAAATCCTTTTGAACATGGGTCTTCTGAAGAGCATGAAAGGATTAGTTTTAAGTGAAGTTAAGACAAGGAAGTAAACTTGAGAAGTGTTATAGTGAGTGTGTCTTGATAGGTGAAAAGAGGAAAGGCTAAGTAGTTGTAGTTTAAGAGTTAAGAAAAGTTAAGTAGAAAAAAAGAAAATTTGACTAAGACCGCATGGTGTTAGCATTTTTTAATCTTGGTAGGCGGCCAAAGGAAAAAGAAAAATCTCTAAAGAGGTTAGTGTATGCGTGTAGGAAGCTTGTTAAGCGACAAAAAGAGGAGAAGATAGAGGTTATCTTTGCATTTTGTGTGTGGCTGAGAAGGACAAAGTGAACCTTTAAGGGTTGGCTTTTTGGTTGTTGGTCACGGTAGAAGAGTGCTTGAAAGGTTAGTAAGGAATTAAGATTGGTGAGAAGACATAGTCTTAGAGGTTATTTTGAGCATGATCATGCATTTGAAGGTTTACAACAAGGATAGAAGGGTTAGTTGGTGGTTTGGCTTGGCATTTTGGCTCGAGTATGACACTTTGGCATTTTAGTTAGGCGAGATGATGAAGAGATGGAGTCGGTTAAGTGGATTCATGTGTCATGTGCATGTATAAGTTAAATTTAGGCTGTAAGAGGTGTCCATAAAGATTCATGCAGGCTTCAATATAAATAGGTCACTTCAAATTGAATTTTCTCCCAAAGTACTCGTGCGTTTATGTTATAATTAGTCTTAAACGTTAAAAAATTGAGTCTATTTTATATATTGGAGCTGGTTTAATTTGAGAGGGGAAAGTTTTAGTTTTAGTTGAAAGAAGAGAGGAAGATCAGATTTTAGGTGTTTTTGAGCGAGGTGTACTTCTAGAGGGTTGTAGAGTTCATCCTTTATAGTATGAAGCTAAACTTTTAAGGTAAGAAAGTTAAGACGTTTTTAAGCTATTTTATAGAAGAAAGTTTTCTCAAAAGAGTTTAGAATTTTTAGTTATTATTTTTCAAAGTCGGGTTATGTTTTCGGATGAAGTATGAGTTTCTGAGTTTGTTGGAAGCTGGCCGAGTGACAAGGTAAAACTGAGCGAGATGGGAGTGGCATTTTGGGAACAGAGAGGTTATTGTGCGAGGATGATGGCATTGGACGTTTGATCTATGCACAAGACATGTACGGCCAAAGAGGCACACGGGAAAGGCTGCGCAAGATGCCAGACATGCGGCCAAGTGAGGCGTGCGGTGTGTCTGTGCATGAGATTAGCATCCAAGCATGTCCAACACATGTGGCAAACTTCTTGTGAGGTTAACCCAGATAGCACAATGCCCGTGGCAACTGACGTGCATGCCAAATGGGTGTTTTGGGGCTGTTTTTGATATTTTAGGAAATTTTAAGCAAAGTTTTGAGGTTTTCTTGATAAAAGGGAATTAATTGGAGTTATTTCCTATTATTTTAGGACAAGAATAAATCCTACAAGCCTACATACCAAGGGTTCGAGCTTCAAGCTGTGAGTGATAAAATGAGTTTAAATTAATTTCTAAAATCTTATGATTCATCAAATGTTTTTACTCATACTTTGATGTTTGAATGTTTGATTTTACTAATGTACGAGTATGTTTTAAGAAGTATTAAAGTATGTTATTTAGAAATAATTCCAAAGCATGTATTTATGGTTAAGCCTATTAATATTTGCAAGCCATGTTTTACGAGTATGCTTGAGTTCTAATATAGTAAAGTTTATCATTTTAGAAAGATATTTGGAAAGCATGAGTTTAATGAGAATGGTTTAAAGAGAAAATCATGGTACTCTATATACTGAGTTCTCGACGGTCAATGTGTACAAAAATTCAGAGGTAAAGGGTTGAGTTAACCACTTAGCCGCTACCACTGAATTCAGGCAAGATAGTATGATCAGTGTTATGCTATCTTAATCTAGAATATAGATCAGACACGGTAGGTCGAGCTAGTTACTATTATGATCAAATTTTTTGGGTAGAGTATACCGTGATAAAAGAGTATTTGAAATACAAGAAAGAGTTTAGTTTAAAGAAATGATAAAGATTTTATGCTTATGTAAGTTTATGAAAAAATATTAAACATAGTTGGTTTTAAAATATGTTTTATAAAATCATCACTCACTGGGCTATTTAGCTCACCCTTTCCAAATGTTTTTTCACTTTTCAGGTAGAGGTCGTGATCCATAAGCCAGAACGTTATCTCCATAAGTCTATTGTGCAAAAGTTGTAGATAGTTTTACTTTTGTTAGTTAGTACTTAGGCTTACCCATATTATGTATATAGATTTTGTTAAGGGGTTAAGCTCAGTTGTAGATTCTATATGGTTCTAAAAAGGATAGTTTATATGTAATGACATTTAGCCTAAACTTTTTTTGATCTAATGTAAAAGAGTTTATGTTAGTTATGTTTTTCTGCTTTTCGCTGTGTATGTTTTAATTTAATCAAGTTTTGTTAGCATGATTAAGGATCTGTAGTAAGGGTCAACTGGTGTTGTTTAGAGAAGGAAAACGACTTTGATTAGGTTTATGCCACATCTCGAGCTAAGCAAGCAGGTGCTTGGGGTGGGGTGTGACACGAGTTATCCTATGAGATTAGTCGAGGTGTGCGTAAGCTGGTCCAAACACTCACAGATATAAAAAAAAATAGCCAAAAACATATCTAGATAATTAGATCCCTAAATCCACAACTATCAAGGGAACCTATCAAAATTTGGAGAGGGAAGAAAACAACTTAGGAAAAAAAATGAGAATTGAGGGTTTTAAAGCAAAATTTTAGCTTACATAAATTACTTACGGAAGATATAAGGGTGGCGACAACAACAAAGACATCGAAAGAGACGAGGCAGACGACGAACATTGCGGTGGCATGGTGGCAAGAGCAACGGTGGCAGGTGAACTTCCTTCATTTTCTCCATCCCTTATTTTCGCAGATTTGTGAAATGCATATCAGGGGAATGGTTTTAAAGGCAAACTCCCGACACAGTTCAATATGCGTCAATAGTTTGACAGTTACACAAAAATTCTAAACTTTGTAAGCATGGCTTCAGAATCGAAGTTCCTCTATATCTCACGACGCTTCAAAGCACAACGTCGGAAGATGGTAGCCTAATGCCAAAGCAACTTTTCGGCGTTGAGAGCTATCTCTTGTCGCCTTTTCTCCCGATAGGGTGAAATAATAATAGAAAATCTAGAATTTCTTGTAGTGTGAAAAAAAAAATATGGCAAAAAAGGAATCTAATTTTTATGTGACATATTCCATATATAGTTAGGATAAATATTAAATGAAATCAAACAAAAAAATATTAAAAAAATATTAATTAATTATTATTTTAAAAGGTCGGTTTAAAAGAAACCAATAAATGCAATTAACTCTTTAATAATAATTAATTATGATAAAATTTGAAATAAATATTTTATTAAATTAATTATGTGAATTTCATCCCATAAATAAACAAATTCTTATTAATAGAATACATCTTGAAATTAGGACCACTATGAAATAATGATTCAAAGTTATGTTATACCTCTAAATATTTTTTTATAATTGATCTCTTTTTAAAATAGGATAACTTTGTTGCATAAGAGAGATTTAAAGATTATTTTTTTTAGAGGTAACTTCATGTTTATATTTAAGACCCAACATTTCTCTAAAAATTATAGATATAGATGTCCCATTATCATTAAGATTAGTGTTTATTGTATCATGTTTATGTGTCATTTTCCTACACATTCAACTTACTTGTCACGTATGTTGAATATATCAACACTTAGTGGTCATGTAATCTATCTCAAGTTTGCCAAATTACTTATAAATAGTGGTATTTGATAGGTTTGTAAAAGAGTTGAATTACCAAACAAGTGAAAAGAGTGGAAAATTTTGAAGAGTTCTTATATTTTCTTAATTTATTATTTATATATTTTATTATATTTATTTTAATATTATTTTTTTTTATATTCATGTTTTCTTTGTGCACTCATTTTCTATTAATGTATGTTGTGTTTTTTCACATCTCTCAATCACAACATCTTTGTTTTTGTAAGAACAAACACAATGTAAATATTGCAATTTTCTTTTTGCACATTTTTACACTAAAACTTTCGTTTCCAAAATATATATATGAGGAATTTTAGTATAGGGTACTTGTGTGAAGTTCATGGTGTTTTAATATATATTATTTGTATTATTTGAATGACTTAATCTTATAAAGATTATTATACCTAGTAAGATATAGTATGAGGTGTGTGACAAAATTAAATAAAGATTCTATAGGACTACAGGATATTTGCATGACTTGGTCTACCACTACAAAGTATTTGCATGACTTAGCCTTTAATGCGATCCTAGCTACTACAAAGTATCTATGTAACAAAATATATCATGATGTGTGTCAAAATATTACACAGTTTTCTTGTCTATGAGTAAAGGTACGTACAGTGTGGAACTTAGTATGAGACAAATTGTAAGGTTAAGTAGAAGTTACTTAATAGCAGTGGTGGAGCCACATTGGAGTCGGGGCACGTGCCCCCTCGACTTTTTACTTTTTCTATTTTTATTATAAAATTTAAATTATACTTTAAAATATATATAATATATAAAAAATTAAATAATTACATTTATAATTTTGTTTAATGGTAGGAGACACTGAGGATGAGTTGGTCACGATTTCGTATCACACATTTGTTTTCTAGTTTGAAAAATAAAATGTATGTTTGTGAGAGTTTTTTTTTTTTTTTTTCAAATTACATTCTAATTTGTATAAATTTAAATCTTAGTATCTAAAATAATGAAGATTAATAAGTATTTAAACTTTCAATTTTAACTTATCTAAAAAAAATGTCTATCTAGATATAGACACTTTCGATTTAGCATCAAAATGTCTAATAAAATATAAAAAATGTTTAAAAATTAGCCATTGTATTAAAGAAAAATTGTTTTTTCTTAATTAAAACCTTAATTTTTAATTTTGTAGTCACTAGTAATATTATTTTTTCTAAAGAAAAAATATGTATTGATACCACATATTAAACACACATTAGATACTATATTCTTAATTTAAAGATAACATGAAGTAAGACGTTAATTAATTAAAGTTTTAACTTTATATAATGTTGTGCCCTTAGCATGAAATTATGGATTTCTTACTTTTAATTTGCTTATTTTGGCGATAACGTATGGTTTAAGTATTATATCAATACATTTAAAGTTATATCTATATTTATATGAACTTGTTTCTTTTAGGTAAAATCTTGACTCCACCAATGCGAAAAATCTTGACTCCACCATTGATTGATAGCTATCTATATATTTTGAATTTAAAGTATTTGCTTTATTCATGTCTGAATTTTGAGTTATTAATTATAATTAAAAGAATTGTAATTAAGCTTAATTTGTGGGTGAAAATAAAAAATCTAATTTTTTTGAACTATTAGGACCTGTTTGGTAACGTTTTCGTCCCTTGTTTCCTCTTTCTTGTTCCCTATTTTTTGTTTTTTCTTTTTTTAGAACAAGAAACATGAATGTGTTTTATAATTGCTTCCGCTTCTTGTTTCTTGAAAAAAGAGAAACAAAAATAGAAAATTTGTTTAATAACTATTTCTTGTTTTCTGATTTTCTTCGAGATTTATTATTTTTATTTTATTCATGTTATTTTATTCACATATAATTCTATTAAAAATTACACCATTCACTTCATTAAACCTAGATAGGAATGTCTTCTAGTTAATCTTATGAAGATCGAGATGGAGATTGATATCTGAAGAACAGAGCCGGCGATAAGGAAGATGAAAATCCACAATGAAGAGGAGGACCAAAATCCACAACGAAGAGGAAGACAAAGACCCATGGCGAAAACATATATATCTAGCGAAAACCCATAGTGAAACGTCGATCCGCACAAAGAGAAAGAGGAAAACCCAAATCCAGTGAAGAGAAAGATGTCGTGTAGAGGAAGACGATGAGAGGCGAGAAGGAAGATGACAAAGACGGTGAGAGGAAGAGAAAGACAATGTTTATTTGGAAAAAACGATGAAGATAAGAGGAAGAAAAAGGAAACCGCGTGGAGAGTGGTTATTTGGGGAAGAAGATGGAAATAAGAAGAAGAAAAAGGAAATCACATGAAAAAATGGAAAAAGAAAAGGAAATAGAAATATAATTGAGAAAAAAGAAAAGAAAACCAATAGAAATAATTGAAAAAAAAACCCAATAAAAATAATTGAGAAACGGAATAAAAACTACTTCTTATTTCCAATAATTTCTTATAGAGTGGAAAATGTTTCTACTTGTTTTTAGAACGAGAAACATGAAATGTTATCAAACACCTCTGTTTCTTAAAAAATGAAAACAGAAAACGAGAACGTTACCAAATGAGCACTAATTACTGGTTTTGCTTATTTTAGAACTACTTAGTTTTGATTTAGTGATAATAACTTTTTTTAAAATTAAGTTTAAATTTGAATTTTGGGTAGTTATGTTTATTAATTTTGGGTAGTTATGAAACAACCAAAGATAAGAAATAGGAAAGGGAGGAAGTAGAAAACAATTGAACTCAATTGTGGTGTGTCTTACAAAGGCACCACATACTTCTATTTATAGGAC
>JBBPDI010095601.1:0-11373 GCA_037974545.1 Cucumis variabilis | reverse complement strand
ATAGTTTCTGATTTGGATTCCTCATTTAGAGGGAGTTGTGTATTTGAGATTGATAATCATGTTTATTTGTACATACCGACGTATTTTTCTGTTTTATTATCCGAAAATGTGATTCATATTTTTAAGGAGTGGTGTTGGTTTGGAAGCGTGTTTTTGCTACTCAAAGAGAGGATTCAAACCTTCAACTCATGTAATAATTCAACGACTCACTTTGCGCCAATATTTTTCATCATACTATTGAATATTACATTGCTGATACTACTGATGGTATACATGAAAGTCTATCAATCAATCAAATTTACATTCATATTTGATGTGAATTTAGCTTATCCCTTCATATTTGATGTGAATTTAGCTTACCATCTGGGATATGGGAGTATATAGGCTTTCTATCCTATTAATTAGCAAGTTTAATTTGGTCCTTTTAAGTTAGATCTATTTTAGAGAAGATTTAGACTTACTGATGTAGTAAGAATAATACTGATGTATTAAGAATTATGCTATAGTTAAGCTGTAATTAGTTGAAACAGTTGAAAAACTTAATTGTTTCATAAACAGTTACTTCAGTTGAATTACATCAAGTGGTACCAGAGCCATTATGGAGAGAATTCATTTTTTGAGAAAATAAAGCTTACTTGAATTACATCAAGTGGTACCAGAGCAACCCCGATTCTTGGACGGATGACTGGCTGGAGGGAAAACAACCCAGCTGCGGGGGATAACCGTGAGCAAGAAGAGGTGGAGGAGATCGCCACCCTCTCTCCAAGGACATCCACGGTATGCTTGCTGGCCGTCAAAGACTCTTTGGGAGATTTACACGGAAAATCAACAGAGTAATGGATAGCCTGGACACTTTGACCCGAAGGATGGATGAACTACCAACACTGATGAGGATTGAAGCCTATAACCGAAACGATGAAACAGAGGAGGCCAACGAGCTCGAAGAAACTATAGATTCTTGCCTAACCAAAGACACGAACAAAGGAGGAGGCCAAAGGATATTCCGCTGCGGCACACCGACGACGACAGTCAAAAAGTGTACGAGCACTAGCAAAACGTGCAAGATCATGACTCCTCCAGCAATGACGAACAAGGAAACATTTGGGATGACAATGGAGAATTCTGAATGGCTCAAGGCTACAGAGGACAAGAGGCACGAAGAGAAACTCACCACGACTACAAGATGAAAATCGACTTGTCAACCTATAACGATAAACGTGACATTGAGTCCTTTTTAGATTGGATCAAAAATACTGAAAACTTCTTCAATTATATGGATACTCCCGATAGAAAAAAGGTGCACCTGGTGGCTCTATAACTGAGGAGAGGAGCTTCGGCATGGTGGGATCAGCTAGAAGTAAATAGACAAAAGTATGGCAAGCCACCCATTCACTCGTGGGAGAAAATGAAGAAGTTATTAAAAGCACGTTTCATGCCTCCGAACTATGAATAGACACTGTATAATCAGTATCAAAACTGTCGCCAAGGAAATAGGACAGTAGCAGAGTACATTGAAGAATTCCATAGGCTGAGCGCAAGAACCAATCTGAGTGAGAACGAGCAACATCAGATTGCAAGATTCATTGGGGGACTGTGATTTGACATTAAAGAGAAAGTAAGGTTGCAATCTTTACGGTTTTTATCTGAAGCTATTTCTCTTGCAGAAACTATAGAAGAAATGGTGGTTGCACGCTTGAAGAACTTTAACAGGAAGAACACATGGGAGACGAACTCTTTCAGGAGACAGCCTTATAGCAAAAGGACAGACGAACAGCTAACAACGTCAGGTGTAGATAAGGGTAAGAACATTGATACCCAAGAGAAAAACAAGAAAAAAGAAGTTGCAGTCAAGGGGAAGAGCCAAAACAACTACACTCACCCCTTCTTGGGGAAATGTTTTCGATGTGGTGAGCTTAGTCACTTGTCCAACAACTTCCCTCAAAGGAGGACCATAGCACTAGCTGAGGACGAAGGCAATTGTACAAGCGAAGAAGACAAGGAGGAAGAAGAAGAAGAAGAAGAAACATAATTAATAGAAGCAGATGATGAGGATCGAATCTCCTGTGTTATTCAAAGAGTCCTTATTTCCCCTAAGGAGGAAACAACTCCCAACGCCACACCTTATTCAAGATAAGATGCACTATCAACAGCAAGGTGTGTGATGTCATAATTGATAGTGGGAGTAGTGAAAAATTTGTAGAAAAAAAAATCGTGACCATCCTCAGCTTGAAGACAAACCCTCACCTTGATCCTTATAAGATAGGATGGGTGAAGAAGGGAGGAGAAACCATAATTAATGAGATTTGTACAGTACGCCTTTCCGTTGGAAGCAGCTACAAAGACCAGATTGTGTGTGATGTGATTGAAATGGATGTGTGCCACTTACTCCTAGGGAGACCTTGACAACATGACACTCGAACCCTACATAAGGGGAGAGAAAACACCTATGAGCTTCAATGGATGGGAAGGAAAGTAATTCTGCTCCCATTAACAAAAAAAAAAATACAGAAGGCTTAAGACAAAGGCAGAAGAAAAAAGGGCAGTTCTTCATCACAGTAGGCGGGAAGAAGATGTTGAGAGAAAGGGAGCAAGATCTATTGGGGCTTGTAGTGGCTAACAAATCCTAGGAGAAAGAAGGTGAGATTACCGACCCTAGATTAAAGAGCTTGTTTGTAGAATTCACTCACCTAAAGAATGAGGCACAGGGTCTACCACTAATTCGTGACATCCAACATCAAATTAATCTTATCCCAAGATCATCATTCCCCAACCTAACACTACAGGATGAGCCCAGAAAAATACAAAATCCTGCATGATCACATAGAAGACTTGCTGAGAAAGGGTCATATCAAGCCAATCCTCAGTCCATGTGTTGTGTCTGCACTACTTACACCCAAAAAGGATGGAAGTTGGAGAATGTGTGTAAACAGCAGGGCTATCAACCGAATTACTGTGCAGCATCGGTTCCCCATTCCTCAAATTGGAGACCTATTGGATTAGCTAGGCAAGGCCATTATCTTCTCAAAGATTGATTTGAAAAGCGGCTATCATCAAATAAGGATCAGACCAGGGGACGAATGGAAGACAGTCTTCAAGACAAATGAAGGGTCGTTCGAATGGTTGGTCATGCCTTTTGGCCTATCCAATGCACCTAACACCTTTATGAGGTTGATGAATTAGATGCTACAACCATTTTTAAACCAGTTCATAGTGATTTATTTTGACAATATCCTCGTATACAGCAAAAGCAGTGAGGACCATATTCAACATTTGAAGAAACTGTTTCAAGTCTTGACTGAAACAAAGCTGTATATTAATCCAAAGAAGTGTACATTCCTCACTAGGGAAATTGTGTTTCTTGGTTTCTTAATCAAGGAAGGGAAGGTAGGCATGGAACGAAATAAGATAGAAGCCATACAATCATGGCCAGTACCAACCTCAACATGGTGATGCAAAATCTGGCAATTGTAAAATAGGACTGGAAGTTAGTCTTCTTTTAATCTCTTCAAAGCTCTGCTACTGCTCTTCTTTCCACTTATAGTTTCCTCTCTTAGGCAGTCAGTTAAAGGGGCGACTATTGAGCTAAAGTTTCTGATGAATCTTCTATAATAGGATGCCAAGCCAAGGAAAGCTTGCAATTATCCCAGCAAGGCCACCCTATTGAGTATTTCAGTGAGAAGTTGAGCACATCAAGACAGTCTTGGAGCACATATGAACAAGAGCTTTATGCCCTTGTCCGAGCTCTCAAACAGTGGGAACATTACCTCCTATGCAAGGAATTTGTACTTATAACAGACCACTTTTTCCTAAAGTATCTCCAGTCACAAAAGAGCATTAGTCAAATGCATGCTCGATGGATCTCCTTACAAAGATTTGACTTTGTCATTAAGCACCAAAGTAGTAAAGAGAACAAAATGGTAGACGCCCTATTCAGAAAAAGCTCCTTGGTTACTATCCTATCAATAGAGATCGAGGCATTTAAACACCTACCTAACCTATATGAGGAAGATGTTAATTTTTCCAAGATGTGGATTAAATGCAACAACTTTATCAAGGCCAAAGATTTTCACATAATGGAAGGTTATCTATTCAAAGGAGATCAGTCGTGTATCCCACACACATCACTTCGAGAAGCTAAGGAAGCTCATTCAAGAGGGTTGGCTGGACACTTCAGGCAAGAAAAAACCTTCGAAATAATCTTTAAGAGGTTCTATTGGCTTCAACTAAGAAGGGACTGTAACAACTTTGTCAAGAGATGCCCTATCTGTCAAAGAGATAAGGGCTCAAGTACAAATGCAGGCTTGTATTCACCACTACCTACCCCAATTTCCATTTAGGAAGATCTCTCAATTGATTTTGTGCTTGGACTGCCCAAGACCCAAAGACAGTATGATTCAATCATGGTTGTGGTAGACAGATTTACCAAGATGACACACTTTGTAGCTTGCAAAAAGACAAATGATGCCACCTACATTGCTAATCTCTTCTTTCGAGAGATAGTTCGACTACATGGAATACCAAAAACCATTGTTTCTGATCGAGATGTCAAATTTCTAAGCCATTTTTAGAAGACATTATGGAACAAATTTGACACAATTTTGAAGTATAGCACAACAGCACACCCTAAAAAAGATGGCCAAACAGAAGTCACAAACAGAACCCTTGGCAACTTAATACGCTGTCTCAGTGGATCCAAACCAAAACAATGGGACTTAGCTCTTGCTCAGGAAGAGTTTGCCTTCAACAATATAAAGAATCGATCAATCAGAAAGTGCCCATTTGAGTTTGTATATACGAAACAACCAAGGCTAACCGTTGACCTAGCATCACTTCCTACAATTGTGGACACTAGCTCAAAGGCAGAAAAGATGGTAGAAAAAATTCAGAATTTACATGAAGAAGTCCACGACCACCTAAAAGAAACAACTCAGTCCTACAAAGAGGCAGTAAACAGAAAGAGAAGAGAAGTTACCTTTACTGTTTTTAATGTGGCATACCTAAAACAGTACTATGCCCAGATGATTTCTGCTTGGCTAACTAATTCACTCAGGACGAGTTCTATCCTGGGAGGTGAAATGATGTAGTAAGAATAATACTGATGTAATAAGAATAATGCTATAGTTAGACAGTTGTAGTTTAGTTAGTAAAATAGTTAAGTTGTAATTAGTTAAAACAGTGAAAAAATTAATTGTTTCATAAACAGTTACTTGTAACTGCTTACAATCCTCAATAAATACTCCACCTCTCAACCATTATGGAGAGAATTCATTTTTTGAGAAAATAAAGCTTACTTGAATTACATCACTTACAAACAGGCAAAGAGTGATAATTTATGATCTACTGCCTCTATTCCATTCCTCAATGAGAGCAAGAGAGCTAGATCTGAAAGAGTGGAAGATATTGGTTTTGATGTTAATCATAAATGGATTGCCATCAAGAGCTACAGTGAAAGTGATAATGAGAGATTGAGATGTGGGTTGAAGACGTGAATATTGAGTTGAAATAATCGTTGATTATTGGGATTAAGATTTCTTCAGCAGAGTTTGACGTGGGTATTGTGGGTATTTCATTTGTTCATTTATTCGGGTAGTGAGAAATCTACATATTTTGTTATTCTTGTAAATATTTTGTGTCAAAGCTTAATTATGCAAGACTCTATATAAGGTTGGTTTCAGATGATGAGTTATACTATTTCACTTGTGCGTTTTTCAATGATTTTAGTCTCAAAAGAATTGTAAAAAAGTCTAGTGATAAGGGTTGTCGGAGAGAAAGGAATTGGAGAAGAACTCCATTTGTTGAAGAGAAGCTCAGAAGGTTTGTTTCCGTTGAATTCTAGAGTAACCTTCAAAGATTTGAGTCCAACTAAGGCAATATTTGGAGTTTTGGTCTAATAGTTTGAGGAAATGGAAGCAAGAAGATAAGAAGCAAGTTTGTAGAATGAAATCTCTTAATTTGATGAGTGAATCTTTAGTTATAAAATTTTGAAATTAAGCTTGAAATCTGGAATTACATAGGAGATTTGAGCTTCTCGACAATCGCTAAGGGCTTAAGCAAGGTGTTAGGCTTTGTTTGTGAAGAAAGTTGCATGAGACAAAGGGCGTGCGAGGGTAAGTCTCATGATGCGTTGAGCAATGAGGCAAGCCCTAATGCATAGCCAGAGTGCATTAAAGCTATGTGGTAGGGTTTGTGCATGCAAGGATTAAGCATGCGGCAAAGGCAAACGACCATGGTGGGCGTGTGCCTTGTGGCTTGTGAGGTTAGCATTAGCTTGGCACCTTCATAAGGCTAGTGTGCTTTGGTGCAGTCTGTCATCGCTCAACCATGCGCCAACCCATGCATTAGTGCCAAAATGGGCCTTTTTTAAAAAAATATATATATTTTTGTGATTTTTGAGCAAAATTTGGAAATTTTGAGAATCAAAAGGATTAATTTGAGATTTAACTCTTTTATTTTAGTTCAAGAATAAATTAAGGAAGTTTATCGACTGAGGGAGTTAGCTCAAACCGTATGTGAAAAAATGAGTTTAAATTATGATCTAAGCATGAATTTCAAGTTAGAACTTTTTAAAGAAGCCTTTGAATTACTCGAGTATGATTTATTACACTAAGTGATTTACTAGTTTTTGGAATTTATGTCTTAAAACTCATATTTGTAATCATATTCTATTCAATAAAGTTGTTATTGATACTATAATCTTAAAGCATATAAACTAAGGTCCCAATACTATGTTTGAGAAAACTAAAACTTTATATAGAGACATAAACGTTGATCAAGTTCAAGTTTATAGCCTAAATAGTCTATAGTATATGAATAAGGTTGGACACCTTATTATAGAGACAATATGGATGCGACCCGCTTTATAGTTAGTAAAAACGATATGATCCTGAATCGTCCATGTAGAGACATGAAAGTGGGAGCATCTTATGTAAAGTGTTTACATAAGATGGAACCATAGAAATAGTCACTTTTAAGTTATAATACTGTTAACTTTAATAAAATCGACTATTTCGTTTAACGATATCCTACATAACTTAATCTTAATCCTGAGCTAACTATGAACTTCTGTTCACACGAAATTATCCTTATATCTACATAAGTAAGGGCAGCTCAAGGGTGTTGGCCCAATAAAACTCCTATTTTAGGAGTAAGAACAGGTGGATAGCTAGGGACATAGGGTGTAAGACAAAATTCACTCCTACCCGTTCTAGGGTTAGTAGTATTGGAATTTATGTCCTAAAACTCGTAGATTGTAAATATAATTCATTGATCGTTATTAATAAAGTGTCATTATTATAATAATTGTTATTGATTATAATGTTAGTTTTGTTTTAATAACCCAAATTCAATAAACTAACATTCTAAGTTGTTTAATGAGTCTTGAACAGTATGTAGAGACATACATGGATTAATGTTTGAGATCAGCTTAAAGGGTCTATAGTATACGGATAGGGTTGGGTACCTTATCCTGGTAATACTATGGATACGACTCACTTTGTATTTAAAGATTAGAGGTAATCCAGGGGTAAAACGGTAAATTGACCCAGCTGGTGTTACGAACACTCGTGAAGTACTAACTTACTGTTATTGGTCTATATCCATGGACACAGAAATATATCTACAGTAAGAAGAGTTTAGCTGTAAGTCTTTAGTGGAGATTTGATAATAAAATCTCATCATTCTCTTCTACTTCTTTTCCTATTCCAAGAAGGAAAGAGAGTTATAAATATCTAGAAGAAAACAGTTGTTTTTAACGAATTAATCAAGAAAAGAAAGCCAAGGCTTTTGCTCTGCAAAAAAAAAAAAAAGAGTTTCTCTCAACTACCTCTAAACTTTTTCTCATCTCAATTCGTTCCCACAAACCAAACTCATCCTAGAGGATAGAAAGGTCCCCAATTGATGGTGTCTCAATTCGATGGTTTGCAGATTCAGAGACATCAGCAAAAGTAAGTTCTCTGTATCTTTTAAATAAAAAGCATGCTTAATGGTTCTTTAAGATTATTCCGCTAACAAGAGAGCTTTAAGACATCAACAAAAGTACCGTTTTGCCAATGTACTAGTATTTTAAGATTCTCAAACTAATTTGAGTAATGGTTCTTTAAATTATTCAGCTGCCAAGAGGACTTTTATCCCTTCAAGTAGATAGGTTGTTCCCTTAAGAACTGAATCCAAGTCTTGAACAAGGGGTCTCACCCTCTCATTGGCTCGAGAGGGATTCAGTTTGGAGGTGGAACCTCAAACCAATTGTTTGATAGTAGATCGTTTGGACTTAAGGAGCAAGATATAGTCTCGGGGGTAAAACGGTACTTTGAACCAGCTGAGATTATGAACGACCTATGAAAGATTAACTTACTTATCATGGTTATATCACATGGACACAAATATATCTATAGTGATGGGAGTGCAACTACGAGACTTTAGTGAAACGACCTGTTAGTTAATGAAGGTTGATTAACTCGATCTAAAGAGTTTAACCAGTTAATCTCGAATCGTTGGAGTCCATGATCTATAAGTCCATTAGGTTCCCCTGCTAGCTCACAAGGAATCAACTTAGAACATTATGATGGAATAATTCGAATTAGGTAAAGAGAGAGAAACCGACGAATATATTTGATATAACCGTTGAAAATAAGTTTAAGATAGAGTTATTGGCTTTTTGGCCCTTAATCTCAAATTAATTTATTTTAATTAATTAATTAATTTTTTGATGATAACAAGTCCGATTTTTTTTTACAATTTTATTAATTTGAATAGTCCATAACGTAGAGCTTGGAAAAATGATTATAACACCTCTTGAATCACCCAAATCAAAGTTCAAATGAAGAAAATATTGCTAAAAGAAGCTTAACGGAAAAATACCCGAGATGGTGATGTAGCGGCCAAATATTCAATTTGAACCAATTAGAGAAAGCCACTTGGAGCAATAGGGGAGTAACAAATATGGCTTTTGGTTATGTTTTATTGGCTTTTATAAAAAAAAATGACTTTAAAAAACATGACTTTAATATTATTATTTTTCTTTGTGTCTAACGGCTAGTTTTTTTAAAAGATGGTGAAATTGCTTTATTGGGTTTTAAACAAAGTATTTTGAAAAAACATATTATTATTTGTATTGTGTCTAACGGCTAATTGAGTTTAAATCTCAACCATTCATTTTTCTTTTACTTACATCCAATGACCTAAAATGATTTTGAATTTATTTTTCCCCTCTTTTTAAATACATCACTTTTTCCAAATTTTAAAATAAGATTATTAAACTTTACAATCCTCAAAAAGTACAAAAGTCAACATAATTATTCTCTGTAAAGCTTCCAATTTTTATTCTTTTCATATTGTTCTTGAGAGAGTTCTTATTGTATTGTGAGGATTAAATTTGTGAGCTTCAAATTGTATACTCACTCTTTTAGAGAGTTTTCTTTGTGTGATTTAAGACGTCAACATATTGTAACGGTTGGATCCTAACCCGTGAAAAGGATCGGGTTTGCTTTTGAATCTGAAAAATGAGTAAGTAATGGTTCGACTTTAATCCGTGGAAAGAGTCAAAAGAAGATTTTCAATCAAAATTCCAAGAGGTGCTTGGAAAAGTGAATGTAGGTTGAGTTTAGCCGAACCACTATAAAATTACGGTGTCTTCTTCTCTAACTCTTTTCTAATTATTTTTGCATTTAATTTTAGTTACATATTCTTATTGGTTGAGGTTGATTGCATACTTCCATTCATATCTTTTTATCAATCTTATTATTTAACAAATTTTACAAAGTTCTTTATTTAATTTAAAAAATATCTAATTAGTTGAATTTACTTTTTATTTGTTAAAAAATTTAATTAAACCCTATTCACCCCTCTCCCCCTCTAGGGTTGCCATACCGATCCAACAAGAGCTTTATGTTTAAATGTGATTTAAATATTAAAAATATGAATACATATTCATATTCAGAAGCTTGAAATTGATGAAAGTTGTCAAAGTTATGAAAAGTCAAAATGTTGGTTTTTGACTTTGAGAAGTCAAACTTTGACCGGCTTTATATTCAAATATGATTTAAATTTCAAAGAAATAAATTTGAATTCATGCTCGAGAGGTCAAAATTAGTCAAGACGAAAAAAATAATAAAAAGTCAAAATGTTGACTTTCGACTTGGAAAAGTCAAACTTTGAATTTGATTTAAATGTCAAATTACCATATTGTCCTTAAACTAATTTAATTAATAACATTTGTTGAGATTTGGCAAGCTTATCACTTGCATGTGATATGCATGTGGCTTAGTGCATGCAATACACCTAGCCCACTAATAGTTAGTGGAATGCCAAATGTTGAGATAAAGGAATCTTATTACATGCATGTAGCTTGCTTGAAAGAAGGGATTTGTAACAACCCAACTTTTCTATATAGATTGAAGTCATTACTTTTATATGAGTCTCATTCTTAAAGCAGATAGTAAATATAATTTATTGATCATTATTAATTAATAAAATGTTATTTTAATTATTTCAATAAACGTTGCTGATTATATTATTAGTTTTGTCTTAATAATCTAAATCCAATAAACTAACATCATAAGTTGTTTGATGAGTCTTGAACAGTATATAGAGATATACAGAGATCAATGTTCGTGATTAGCTTAAAGGATCTATAGTATAGGGA
The DNA here is from genome assembly GCA_037974545.1 of Cucumis variabilis. Lineage (NCBI taxonomy): Eukaryota > Viridiplantae > Streptophyta > Magnoliopsida > Cucurbitales > Cucurbitaceae > Cucumis > Cucumis variabilis. The sequence goes on along the minus strand of JBBPDI010095601.1, from coordinate 734 downwards.
TAAAGTTGGATACCTTATCTTGGTAACACTATGGATACAACTCACTTTGTATTTGATACAAAGGCAATGATCCAACGTGTTCGTATAGATGATATGTGAGTTAGCGTATCCTATACAATGAGTTTGTCCAAGACCAGACCATAAAATAGTAACCACTATATGTAACTTCGTTAACTAGTTGGGTTTCTATTTCACTAGGATGACCTAGGTAACTTAATCTTTATCCTAAGTGTATTATGAACTCTTGTTTGCTAGAGATTGTCATTTGATATGTACAGGTGAGAGTGGCCAGATTGCTGACTCAATATGCTTATAATTTTGGAGACAAGACCGATCGAGGAGCTGAAAATATTATTACACAAGATGAAATTCACTCCTTCCCTACTTTAGGCTAAGTAGATGAATGTTTCTTTAAATGGTCTTCAAGACTTGAAGCCCCTACTCTCTCTATGCCACAAGAGGGTTTTTTATTTATCGGTTAGACCATAAACAAGTTGTTCATTAGAGGAGCATTAGTATTTAAGGACTAAAGGTAACCCAGCGATAAAATGGTAATTTGACCCAGTTGGTGTTGCGAACACTCGTGAAGGACTAACTTACTGTTATTGGTCTATATTCGTGGATACATATATATCTACAATGAAAAGAGTTCACTTATGAGTCTTTAGTGGAGTGTACACACATTTAACAAATATTGATTAATGTGGTTAATGAGTTTAGCCAATTAATCTCAG
>JBBPDI010095588.1:0-11377 GCA_037974545.1 Cucumis variabilis | reverse complement strand
AATTTCTTAAAACTTTAGTACTTGTTTAAGCTTAGTCAAGGATAAAAGAAAATAAAATTTAAAGGAAAAGAGAATAAGAGTGGAAGCTTAAGAATTTAACTTTGAGTTTTAGAAAAAGATACAAGTTGAAAAATTTTGGCTGAGTATCCAAAACAAGTGATTTTGTCTTTAGAGGTTAGTATGGACGACAAGAAAGGCCAAAAGAACCTCTAAGTGAGTGTCTTGGGCGGCAAAGAAGGGTTTGAGAACCTTTAAGGATGGGCATTTGGATATGAAGTAGGTGGCCAATGAGAAAAGAACCTCCAAAGGAGTGTCACTAGGCAAGGAACTTATCTTTATGGGTTATTTCGCTTGGTGTTGGGATTGAAACTGGCCTAGGCAAGAAGAGGCTTATGGGTGTGAAGAACCTCCAAGGACAAGGTGTGGTGTTGAGATGTTAGGTGTTGAAGCTTGCTAAGTGTTTGGCTAGGCAAGATAACCTCTAAAAAGGTTATATAGGTGACCTAGGTGAGCAAAAAATCATGCTAGGCATTTGAGAGGTTAACAAGCTTGCACCCAAGGCTAGGCATTGAAGGACTTGTGCATGTGAGGAAGGAGTATTAAGCAAGGCTAGGCGTTGAGAGGGCTATGCGGCCAAGCCATGCAACAAGGCCATGAGGGATAGCTTTGTAAGTTGGACATCAACGTGGTATGACTAGGACAAGCAATTTAAAGTTAGGCTAGGTGTCATAACCATGTCAAGGTACATTTTGCTATCAGTAGGACGTTAAGGAGGTGATTAGGTGTAATTACCAAGTTAAGTGGTGAGTCTAATCAAGGATTAAATGTCACCTTAATCACATGCAAGGGAATCTATAAATAAACTAGCTTCAGCAATCAATTCCTAACAACTCACAAGTACAAAACTATTCAAATTAGTCTTGGAAGTTCAGAAATTGAGTCTAGTTTCGTAAGAGAGGGTTCGTGGTCATTTTGGAATCAAGAAGGTTTACGTTTTGATCAAAAGAAGACAAGAAGGTCATTTTTTGGATGAATCGGAGCAAGGTGCATTCCAAGTGGGCTACAAGATTCATCTTTTGAAATTTGGTTCTTAGATTTTAAGGTAAGTAAGTTAACTCATTTTAGAGAAATTTTGTAAAAGGAAGTTTTATCCAAAGAGTTATGTAATTTAAGTTATGAGTTTCCAAAGATGAGCCATGATTTTGGAAGTTAAACTGGGTTATGAGTACTGGCCATGAGTCATGCATGTTGGGCAAGATGCGTGTGTGTTTTGGTCATAAGAGATTATTTTAGGTCAGTTTGCATGCACATATCAAGGTCATGGCACATCCAAATGAAAAGGTGGAAGCTTAGGTTGCGTGCATGGCACTACTTTACAGGTTAACACGGCACAGGTATGCGGGGAGCACCAACGCACGCACGCCAAGCATGCAAAGAGCACTAGATAGGTGGCAACCATGCGCGTAGAACTTCTTGTGAGGTTAGCATGTGGTGCTGCCTCCCCCACTGTGAGGTTAGCACGCGCTAGGCCTCTAGGCTATGTGCATGCAACAAACCTTGTACCATGTTAATGGGCTCCAATAGATTATTTTCAAATTGTGTTGGGCTATCTAGATATTTTTTATTTTTAAGGTTCTTTTGAATATTTTCATGTTCAAGAAATTAATTAAGGATAAAATATGAATTTTTTAAAACGAAGAGGACTAGGAGAAATTCTCGAGACCAAGACTATACAAGTATCGTGAGTAACATCGATTTCAAAATATTATTGTTAAAAATGTTTTCAAGCTTACAAGCAATAACTTGTGAGTAACATCCTGATTTCCAAATTATTATAAATATATTTCAGGCTTTACAAGTAGAATGATTTGCTATACATGATCTTAAGTTCTTATACAAGCCATGCTATTGATAAATGTTTATGAACTGTTTTCAAGTGATACTATGATTTCATGATCAAGAAAATATTTCAAATATTTTCAAATGTTTTTGTGTCTTGCCCGAATATAACATGAGATCTATTGTATACATGTGGTTAACTTCATACTGATGGTATGGTTGACAAATCTATTTTTAACTATGGGCCATCAGGAATAGTATATTATTATGCCTTAAAGTAGAACGATTAACTACTCATCGACTGTCTTGTCTTCAGACGAAGGGGTAAATATTGTCCGTGACTATGGAGAACGGTCTTTGAAAAGATATACAAATGTTTTAAATCTCATGTTATGATTTTTTACTGATAAATGTATTTAAGCTTCTGTTTTATACTAAAACACTTATGAAAAACTATTTTATAAAACCATTACTCACTAAGTCTATTGCTTACCCTTTGCAAAACATTTTCCCACTTTCCAAGTACAAATTGTGGATCTCCGTGTGCTGAACATACTACTGCCAGGCCAACTTAGTTTTCATTATGCAAGGATATTGTTTTGTTTCAAAATAGTTATGTGATTGTTCAAATACTTATATATTCATGTTTTGTTCATTATCCATGTTAGATTTTATAAAAGATTTCAAGTGGGTCACACTACGGTTTTAAGTATTTCAAGTTAAAAGACTTTCACTATTTGAATGTTTCATGTTTTCAAGTCATGTGTCAGTTGAGGTTGTTTTGAAGGTGAACGGCTTCGATTGACTTCAAGCAACGTCTCGAGTCAAGTAAGCAGGTACTCGAGATGGAACGTGTCAACCTATCTGACAACTGTAAGTAAGGGTGTAAATAAGGGTCAAACTTTCATTTCAGGGCATCCCAAATCACTTAAAAACTCTTCTCTTGGGTGATTTCCCTTCTTTCTTCTCATTATTGGCTATATTTCTTAGTTGTCTAATAATTTTAGACAAAGGTAAGGTTATCTAGCGCATGATTGGTAATATCCTTATCTTTAGCTTATTTTTGTTCTTAGTTATTTAATAATTTTTCTAATTATACAATTAAGATCATTTGATTTGATAATGTTGGTGAATTTACATCTTAAACATTTGATAATTATTGTATGTCAATTGGGATAAGTGTTGAACGTCATGTAGCTCATTTTCATAAACAAAATGGTTTAGTAGAATCATTTATAAAATGTTTACAATAATTAGTTGAAAACTAAGTGTCATCTTGGCGGCCTAAGAAGTGTGTGTGAACGGCCAAACTCACCTAAGTGTTGTGTGTGAGCAACCAAGGGTGAGAGCACAATGTGGTAAGCAAACATACCCAAGAGTTTTCTAGGGAGCCACAAGAAGAAGTGTTAGGCATTATGAGTAGCTAGGCAACATAAGTTGAAGCTGAGTAGTAGGCGAAAAAGGGATGGGTCACAAGACTATGTAAGTAATTAAAATCCATGGTAGGTTATGTGGCCATTTTTGTTGATAAACAAAGTTAAGGCAGCTAAGTAAAGGTTAGGCGTTGTGTTAGCCTCATCAGTAGGTGATTTACATGTGGCGAACTTAGGATAAGTATCAACTTAATTCAAGGGCAGATAATTCTATAAAAAGATTAACTTGGACTTAGAAGTTCTTCGCATTATCTAGTGCGAGTTTAATACTTTTGGTTTTAAATGAAAGCTCTATGAATGTAGTTTCTATGTACAGGCTGCTGAAAAAAGAAGGATAATGAATTACTAAAGAAACCTTAGGTTGGTTAGTTTTCTAAAGACCCTAGAACAATCTTTAAAGACCTTAGACTAGTTGAAGTTCTACTTGAAATCTTGGGCTAAAAGTTTGTGGTAAGCTAATCAAGAGGTTAAGAAACTTGTTTATAGAATAAAGTTTTATGTCTTTTATGAATGTATTTTAACTTGTGAATTTTTTAAGTAAAATTTTAAAATTGTTGGTTAAGAAGATAACTTCAAAGTCTAAGGAAGCAAGCAAGTCCTTAGCTAGGCATCTGAACACTGGGCAAGGAAGGTTGTGCATGAATTTTGCTTGCAAGGGTGATTTCTATTGCTTGGTCACATAGCACAAAGGCAAGCCCAGCGTAAAGCCATATGGCCAGGAATGCGTTCAAAGGGCATGAGTCCAAGTTTGCACTCCCATCAAGGAAACCATGTGTTAAGGCCTATACGTGCAAGAGAATTGCTTCAATTAAGTCATGCGACCATGATGGGCATGCAACATGGCCTAAAGGGTTCGAATGTGTTTTGACAAGCTTATCACAAGGTCAGTGCATGCACAACCAACGTTCACCAACCCATGCAATGTGCCAGCCAATGTCATTGGGTCAAATGACCTTTTTTAAAATTCCTAAGTTAAATTTGGTATATTCCTAAGATTAAGAGGATTAATGAAGATTTAATTATCTTATTTCAGGAAAAAAGGAGATAGAGCAAGTCTACAAACTTAATGGATTCAACTTAAACACATGAGTGACAAAATGATTTGAAATTTCCTATTTAAACATGATTTTCCAGAAAATTAATTAAAGCAAGCTATTGGGTTATTAAGCACGATGTAAAGTTCTTTTATTTTATACTGGGTTTTAAATCATGACATTTAGTGTAACACCCCAAAAAAACTTTAAGTATTTCTCTTAACTAAACTATCTTATTTTATTTAGATTTTTCAAAATTATGGGTGTTATTTTTTATATGGTGTGGAGGAGAAATTTAATTAATGAAAAAGAAAAGAATTGAAGAAGGAAAAAATGTAAATGGGAAAGTAATAGCAATATATATATTAACTATTATATTATTGTTACTATTATTGGGGATATTTTTAAAAATAGCAAAATAAATTAAAATATTTACAAGTTATAGCAAAATTTTGGATTCTATCAATGATAGTCTTCTATCACTATAGCATATCAATACAGTGATAGAATTTGCTATAGGTTATAAATATTTTGTAAAATTTTCTATTTTTGAAAATTCCCCTTATTATTATTAGTATTAATTATATTATTAAAAAAAAGGGTCCTTCGCGTGTGCCTCCCCCTATCCTTCTTCTTCTTCTTCTTCTTCTCTGTAAACACTCAACCGTCGCCTTCCTTCAATTTTCGTCAGGCCAAATCTTCTCCTCGATTCTCCAACAGACCTGTAGACGTCGACTGACCTGTAGAAATCAACTGCCCAGTCCACCGCGTTCCAAACCGTTGTCATCCCACTAAAGTTGAAGTCGAAGCGTTGTCCATTCGTGTCTCCGTTTTGCAGCCATCGCGTTCTTCATTTCGTCGATCGTGAAGCAGTCATCGCCAGTTCCTTGTCACGAACCCAAGTCTGATCGAGCTGAGGTCATCAGTTCCAAACTGCACACGATTTTCTCTCTTTGAATCGTGGATTGCAAGCCGACCCATGCTTAGATTTGTTGCTCGCTCTCCTTCGCTTTACTCTCGTACGCTGCTGTTGCTTGTACCTTGCCATGAACCAATGGGTTCATGCTTGGGTAGGAACAAATTGTGGATTTGTTGGTTTCATGGCTATTGTTGAATGCTACTGTTGGATTTAATTATTTAAGAAATACCTAATTCTTGAAAGTACAAATTGAATTAGCGAGTGAATCCTTGATTTTCCAAAAGGCTTGGGGTAGAGTTCGATTCTCCATCTGCTTGGGTAAGTTGTCAAATTCACATTTGGGGTCAATTGGATGGATAAAGTTAATTTGAGAAATTAATTGGCTCTCTGTTTACTAATGTTTAGGTTGCTTTGTTGAACTTTAGTGAGATAAAGGAGCTTCATAATAGTTAAGGTAAGGAATTTTCTACTTCTAATCCCTATACAAAAGTTGTAAAGTATATTGACAGAATTGAGAATGCTGAACTGACTGATCTGAGATGGATTGACTGATATGTGAATTTAGATATGATGACTAAACTGAGAGCATTGAACTGATTAAATTGAGGATTGTTAACTGTTATGTTAATGTATAGATAGTGTACTGTAGATTGAATTGACTGAACTGAGGTGGGTGACACGTATGTACAAGTATAACTATTTGAGGAACCGTTATGCTAATGTTTGATTATGTACTGGTTAACGTAAATTGATTGAATATGTGTTGAACTGAAAGAATGATATGATGGTAGCTTGAATTGTAAATTTAATTGACTATTTAAAATGTTAGATTGGGCTAAAGGAAATTATTAGCTTTATCTATAGGGTAGTGTCCCTTGCAGGTATCACACGGGATCACCACCTAATGTGCATCGTTTAGAGTACTAGACTGATAGGTGCATTCTTCGGTAGCACTAAACGAATATGTGCATCTTTTGGGAGCATTAGACGGATTATGTGCATCCTACAGGATCACAAGATTGTTATGATGCAGGGTACCTCCCAATAGAAAGTTAATAATTTTACCCCTAGGGGACCAGTAGTGGGTCTCTTACTGGGTATATTTATACTCACCCTTTCATGCTTAATTTTTCAAGCAAGGGTAATACAAGAGGCAGACAGACGAGGGACAAGAAGGATGCGTGACTACTATATGGGAACTTAGTTTTCTTAAAATTTGCTTCCACTTATGTTTTTTTTTAAAATTTGTTTTGTGATTGAATTGAGTTTATGGATAGTTATTTTGAAAACTGTATTTTAGAATTTGATTTGTTTGAAATAGGGTCCAAACAACGTTTTTTCTTGATCGTTATGATTTCAAATAAATTTCACCATATTTTGTGTAAATCAAAGTGTTTTGTTCAAAATAATGACTTCGACTTAGATAGAAAAGTTGGGTCGTTACATTTAGTTAAGTATTCAAGCATGAGATTTAGCAAAGTATTTAAAGCAAAGCATGTTTACGAGAAATGATTTAGACACAAGCATGAGTATTGTGAGAATTCCTTTACAAGCATGTTATTTAATCAAGTGATTATGTCTAAGTTTTATAAGCTTGTTCTGCATACTGATCTATACATGAGATATCCATAGATAATTAGAGTCCTTCGGGGAAAGTTACTATGTGTGCATAGAGAAATTGTTACTAGTTTGATGGAAGAATTCTACTTTAGTGAGGACCGTTGATAGTATCAATCAAATTATACTACAACATTGTCTAGTTTCAGTAAAGATCTTTGTAATAGTTGAGTTTAATCCATGATATTAAAGCTTTAGGAGTGTTGGACAATTCCCACTAGGTCATAAGTCAATTAGGTATTAGAGTAATAAAAAAATTTTAGATTATATTTAAATACTTACTCCTTAATTACTAAGATTTCTTAAATAATGTTTGATTTACAAGCATATTTAAAATAGTCACTTATTGAATTTTTAGCTCATTCTTTCAAATCTTTTTCACTTTTTCAAGTAAAGGTCGTGAGTTTTAAGTTTGGTGACAAGATCGGAATTGATATGCAAAAGTAAAGAATTATGCAAAATATATAGGCAAGGACGTTATCAACACATTTATGTTCGGAAATTAAAGTGGTTGCAAAGGGTACTTACCTAAACCGCTTTGACAAAAAATTATTTGTAGTTTACCCTTGACTTTTATCGTAGATAGGTGCAAGTTCGGGTGTCGAACCGAAGAGAATGTCAGATAGACGCTTTCTTGAATGTAATGCTTGAAAAGAATGAGATTAGTAACAAAAAGAAAAAGAAAAGCATTGAAAACAATTTGAGGGAAATCATAAGAGAGAATGAGAATGGAAAATTTGGCTTGTAATACAATTCACAAAAAGATAATTTAAAGATTGAATTTCAAGAAGAGAAGTAAGGAATAGGCTTAGGCATGGATCTAATCTTATCATTGAATCAAAGAAAGTAAAGGAAGTCGAATCATGCTTAACTAAGAGGGAATTTTTTATTCAAGGTTTCTCACAAGATCAAATTGCTTGATTTTGAAAGAATTTTGAATCAAAATTCAAGAAAAGTGATGATTTCATGTGGAATTAGTTTAATTCTTGCAATCTTAACTAATCCCCTAATTGTTTTTTAAGGAAGATTACAAGATCATTCATAATATTGAAACCAAGGAATTAAATGGAAATTAATTTGTGCACTAAAAAAGAACGCATTTAATTTCCAAAAATTGACTTAAGAATAATTGAAATTCATAAGGCATCAAACAATTTCAAGAATGAGAGAGATACAATCAAGAATCAAGAGAATTTTTGTGTAGAAACAAGTAATCAATTAATCCTTGCACTAATTGATATACTTCAGGTAAATTGCTTACAAAGATTGAATCAAAAAAATCAAAGATCAATAATCAAAATTACAAGAATTAATAAAATTGAATCAAAAATCTAATTCTTGATACAATTGATTGATGATTCTAACAAAAATTACATCAAGATCAAAGATTAATCAAACCCTAATTATAATAAAAAATCAAAGTAATGAAATTCTCAAAGATTAGAATCACCTAAACGCAAATTACCTTAAAAAATTAGCCTTGCATTTTCAATAATTCTGGAAAATTTGTTGAAGATCCAAAAATTACAGAATGAGGGTAAAAAAACTAGAATTTGGGAGTAATTTTGGAGGAAATAGTGAATTGAATGAGTAATTAGAGATTATTTAGGGTATTTATAGGAAAATTGGAGAATTATAGCAAATGGATCCAAAATTACACTTTCAAGTCCATTCTCACTTAAAAATACGAAAAATTGACATTTTTTTGGATTTTTGAATTTTATTTACGAAAATGCCATTAAAAAGTTGAAAAAAAAATGAAAATGCATTGGCTGGGATTTGAACTCAGATGGCTGAGGGGGCGCGTGCGAGGAGAATGCGCCACGTGGTGCACAGAGATAGGCTGAGATGAGAAGACATGGATTGAAGGCTCAAATGAGATGATTAATTTGTGCGTGAGGGTAGACTTGAACCCGTGATCTGAGGGACGCGCGCACGAATAAGACAAAATGACATCATTTTTGCCTTAAGAAATCTGGAATAAAAATGCGTCTGGTGAGGTTCAAACTCGTGACTTCGAGGCTGGGTGTGTGCGAGTAAAGGGCTGATACGTGTCAATCTCCTTTAATATTTACCAAAATGTCCCCTTATGTTTAATCTGCCTTTTTCTTCTTTGTTTGAACTCTGAATTAGGTGATTTTCGTGTCATTGGGTTCGTATTGAAGTCTACTTTCATATTCTGCATAAAATATAAAAATAGTGAACATATGCATGATAAGGATTGAGAATAGACTATTCTTAAATAGGTCAATATTTGTCCCAACATCTGGCCTACTATTATTAGTCTTTTTTCCGATCATTTAGGTTTCTTTTGTTATTTGTATATCTAGACCATGAATTTTTGGTTTTGGTAGATATGTTTGTGAGAGACGGTTGGTTATGCTTGTGTCCAGTATGGTGTAAGTATTACATAGTTATTCTAAGTTTGTTTATATGAAATATTATGCATGACTTTTCAGTTAACATTAAGTTACTAATTTAAGTATTGCACAATTATTCTAAGTTTGTTTATATGAAATATTATGCATGACTCTTCAGTTAACATTAAGTTAAAAGTAAGTAAGTTAACAAGATGTAAATATTACACAATTACTCTAAGTTTGTTTATATAAAATATTATGCATGACTTTTTAAAAGTCAGTAAGTTAATAAGTTGTCAGTAAGATAGAACGATAGAGTCAGTAAGTTAACAAGTTGTCAGTAAGATAGAACGATACTTGTGGCTTCCCACCTTCTTAACCCAAGAGAAGAGAGTTTAGGAGTGTTGTGGCTTCCCACCACCTTTCTCCGTCGCCAATATCCCCACTCCCTATTTTATTCCTCATCTCTATTTCATTTCTCATCCCCATCTCCGCAAAATTATCCACAATGATTGAGGCAGGGATCCCCATCTCCGCAAAATTATCCATAATGATTGAGGCAGGGATTGGGTTCCTTGTGGGGAATTTTTTCACCGTTTGTCATTTCTTTTAATTCCCCGGTCATTCAGGTCAAGCATGCACCTCATTTTAACTATGCTTTTGGGCATTTTCTCTTGTTAGGTATTAGATTTGATGATGCTCCAGGCTGAGGTCGATACTCCAATCTTTTATATTAGGCCCATTTTGATATTTGGTTGGCACCCTAGCTCACACCGAATCATGTTCTATCTTCTCAACTTTCACATTCTCAACAAATATTATTGGATGTAATTTTGGTTCAAAGTCAACCATAACGCAACTATTAGAGTAAATAATAATTGACATTAGGGAATAGTGTTAAAATAATGAAGAGGAAAGTGGGAAAACGATAGTTTTCCTTTTTGACAAATCCTCACCTCAATTGCATATCGCTTTACGGCCACTAGTTTTTTTTTTTCTTTTCTTTTCTTTTCTTTTCTTTTTGTCGTTTCTTATATTTTCTTCCAAACTTATCATCCATTAGTTTATGATCATTCATACCCTTATCTCATAAAATAAACATATGTGGCTAGTGATATAATACATATGTTAAATGTGGTGTCTTGTTTTAAAAGCACAATGATTGCCGAGTTAGCTAATTAAGAATAATGAAGTCTGAATTATATTTTAAAATAACAAAATAAATTAAAATATTTAAAAATACATATTCAATATGCCATAAATCGTGATTGATCAATAATAAACATATTTTTTTGTTGTATTTTTGCGACACATAAAATTATATTTAAGAAATATTTATAAAGGATAAAACTTATGTATGGTTACAAATACGACAAACGATCAAACTTTATCTAGACCAAGATAGACATTTGTGGCTATCGTACATAGACAAAAATATTGATCTAATTTATGACAATTTAACATAAATAGTTTATGATATTTTGTCATATTTGTCAATATTATTTTTTAGCAGTTTGTCTTTAAAAAAAAATTGTTAAATGTTACTTTTGATTCCTATTTGTATGTTTGCAGCACATTATTAAAGACCTCGACTAAACTCTATTTAAATGTCTATTGGTTTCCTGAATTTCATAAATCTCCAATCAGTAAAAGACTTATCGTTAGACACTAAATTCATAGAAGACGTTTCGCTAGACACTAAATTCAATTGTTCATAAAATAATAAATTGAAAGTGAAAATTACGTATTAAAAACGTTTAAAGTTAGGGGAATCTACTATTGTAATAGTCATTGATATACTATAGTGATCGAAGACTATCAGTGATAGAATCCAAAATTTGCTATAGTTTATAAATATTTTAATTTATTTTGTTATTTTAAAAAATGCTCCATAAAATTATTATTTGACACATCGTCTGCTATCTTCAAATAAATAACAAAAAATAAAATAAAATTCAGAAAGTCGGAGAACCAGGAAACTTACCTTTTCTAGTTTGTGGAGAACGCTTTCCATTAATGTATTTGTTTTTGGTTTTTGGTTTTTCTCTTTTTCGAACATCCATAGTTGTATTAATAGATAAAGCTTTAAAGTGTCGGCAAATACATAGGAAGATTGTGTAAACAGTCATGAAAGCTTTATTATTCAATAGTCAATTGGGATGTCAAAACTTTGCA
>JBBPDI010095567.1:0-11382 GCA_037974545.1 Cucumis variabilis | reverse complement strand
GATGGTTTTGGTAAGTTCTTTTAAGGATTTATTACTCTTAAGGATTGAAATTTGTTAATGTAAATCAAGCCTAAATTCTTTTGGGTGGTTTTGTGTAGGTTAGACTCCTTTATTGAAGTTTTGGATTAAACCACACGTTAGAAAAGTATTGAGGATTTTTGTGTTGAATAAAAGTTGTGTTTGATTGAGGCCATAAAATTGGAGCTTAAGGTTGTTATGTTTTATATGTTTAGGCTAAATTGATTCAAAATTACCAAGCCAAGAGGAAAGCTAAAATACTTATTGCATACGCTTAATTTCATGGTAAGTGACTTACTATTTATTCCCTTTCAAACCCCGAATTGATGTTAGGATTGTGTATACGCATGTGAAAGCATGATATCACTATGATAGGTTGATTTGCTGAATTTGTTATTACACGTTTACAATGAATCAGTGGAGATGTTATGAAATCCTATGAGTTCCATTAAGTAAGATTATGATTATTTGTTTATGGCTTGTTACAGAATTTGGATGTTGAATGTTGCATGATGGACCGATGGTGACCAACAGTACTCTTATCGAGTTGATCAATCTCAACATGTTTAGTTCTATCACGTTGAATTGGATTGTTGGTTATGCTAATGGTTGCCTTGTTATCACAAAATAATTTCATTGGTATCTCATAATTCTAATGAAGATTAGACAAAACTTTTTAAAGTCAAATTTTCTCACATATTCTCAAACTCATAGCTCTGTACTCGACCTCAACACTGCTTCTAACCACGACCCCTTGCTTCTTACTCCTTCAAGTTACAAGATTGTCCCATACAAAAGTACAATAACCGGAGGTAAATTTCCTGTCAACAATAGACCTTGCCCTGTCTAAATCAATATAAGCCTCAATAGTTTTTTGTCTGTCTTTCTGAACATCAATTCTTTACCAAGAGTCATTTTTAAGTATCTCAGTATTTACAACTTCCATGTGTTCCTAATTGGGAGCCTGTGTAAGACTCGTACCTAAGTTAAGATGTAAATTATTGACTAAGTGTTTAATGAAAGGCATTTCAAATAGTCTACATGTTAAGAGGTTGGCGATTTGAAGTAGTATGCAAGGAAACAAGGTTATGCAATAAGACTTTTTGTGGTTAAGTGTTATTATGTGATTAAGGTACTACGTGAAAAGAAAGACTAGGCGAAAAGAAATGAGAAAACTTTCGAGTATGCTTAATAGGCCACGTGTAGAGATTAAGTTAAGCACGATTAAGTTAAACCTCAAGATTACACGTGCACCACGAAGAGTAGGAGCTGACAAGAGTTTAAGAGTGACTAAACTTGTTTAAGGAGCAGTATAAATAGAAGATGAAGCCAGACCATTAGTTACTGTTATTCTGCAAAAATTAAAGAGAAAGCTAAAGGACTTAAGTGCTCTCAAAGTGTTTACACGAGAAGAGGAAGAAAAGAAACATTTTGAGTTTAGTTCTAAAGAGTTGTTAGTGTTTTCTTCAAAATGATTTATATCATTTCAAGCTTTTTTAGTAAAGTGTTTACTGATTTGAAATAATGATTTCAGTTTATATGTTTCTAAGATTTCCATGAAAAACTTATGTTATATTGAAAGTATGCTTTATGTGATTTCAATGATTATGAAATGATCAAACCATTAATCTATTTTCCTCACAATGAGCTGACTATTATGTGCACATAAAGAATAAAGGTAGTAATGTATAAAAGATGCGCATGGTGAGATGAGGCAGAACAATGTATAAAAGATGTACATTGCACTTCGGTCTAGAAATAAGGATGAATCTGTATATTCTGGAATGTTGTTGTTACAGTAGTCTAAAGGTGAAGCAATGAGACCTAACGTAGAGAATGATTCGAGATCCTTGGCGAAAGAAATGATTGTTAACTAATGTGTGCTTATGCTAAATGATGTGTTTATGTGAAATGACATGTTTATACGTAAAGATAATTTTATATGATCTGACATGTTTAGTGGTGAAATAATGTGTTTATGTGAAATAACATGTTTATACGTAAAGATAATTTTATATGATTTGACATGTTTAGAGGTGAAATGATGTCTACAAAAGGTCTTTCGTGAAAAGGTTTTCCTAAATCTCACCAAGTCTGTTGACTTATGTTTTAAAGTTTTGTCTTCCAAGGATCAGACATTAACGCTAAGTAAGGCAGGACAATGTATAAAAGATGTACATTGCACTTCGGTCTAGAAATAAGGGCGAATCTGTATATTCTCGAATGTTGTTGTTACAGTAGTCTAAAGGTGAAGCAATGAGACCTAGCGTAGAGAATGATTCGAGATCCTTGGCGAAAGGAATGATTGTTAACTAATGTGTGCTTATGCTAAATGATGTGTTTATGTGAAATAACATGTTTATACGTAAAGATAATTTTATATGATTTGACATGTTTAGAGGTGAAATGATGTTTATAAAAGGTCTTTTGTGAAAAGGTTTTCCTAAATCTCACAAAGTCTGTTGACTTATGTTTTAAAGTTTTGTCTTCTAAGGATCAGACATTAACGCTAAGTAAGAAAAGACAAAGTGCTTCCTAGGCAAGAACTACCAGGCGTTTTAGATCAAGTTTTAAGTTTTGAAAGTGTGTAATTTGTAAAGAGCTGTAATAGCATGACTTAAGTTTAATAAAAATTTGTTTAATTACTTTATGTGTTAAGTTGTTTATATCACCTAAAATTTAGTTGCAATTCATAAGTTAAGACAAAAGAAAGTCACAATACGATTAAGCAAAGCTTAAGGAACCTAAGACTGGGTGTCTTTGGTGTTTAATGCATCATAGTAGATACTCAAGTCACTTCGCATTTTGCGTATCAACCAAAGGCGTATGCGAGATGGGGTGTGACAACCTGCATGAACTGTCTTACATCACTCAGTAAAGGAAACATCTGGTTAAGTATAGGACAAGCAAATCAACCTACCCACAAGGTGTTGGTATTGTTCTTTATCAACTGGAACTTTATCATATGAATTTCTTAGTTTACAGTTAAATTCAATGAGAGTATCAACAAGACGACACCCTAACATACCTGTCTCGATCAACAAATCAATGGTATATTTTCTCTAAGATATGAAGACACCTTCTTTAGATCCGGCTACCTCCATTTCAAAGAAATATTTCAGATTTTCCAAGTATTTCATTTCAAACTCATCATTCATCCTTTTTTTCAATTAGATGATTTCATCATGGTTCTCCCTAGATAGAATAATGTCATCGACATAAACAATCAATACTACAACCTTCCCGACCTTGGAGACCGTTGTAAATAAAAGTCTGGTTAGAATGCCTCTGATGTACCCTAAGGACTTGACAAAGAGAGTAAACCTATCAAACCAAGCTCTATGGGATTGTTTTACTATTTAAAGATTTTGAAGTTTACACACCGGATGGTCAAATTGAGCTTCAAACCCTGGGGGAGGGCTCATGTAGATTTCCTCCTCTAGGTCCCCATTCAGGAACATATTCTTAACATCCAGTTGATAAAGAGGTCATTCTTTGTTCACAATAATAGATAGCAAGAATCTAACAGTATTTAGTTTGTCAACTGAGGAAAATTTTTATGAATAATCAACACTAAAGTTTAAGTAAACCCTTTTGCAACTAAGCTTTGTGTCTTCCATCTGCCTTGTATTTGAGAATGAACACCTATTTGCATCCCATAGTTTTATGTCCCTTAGTTAGAGCGGAGAACTTCCAAGTCTATTTCTTCTTAAGGGCTCTCATCTCTTCTATGGCAACATTTTTTCACTCAGGACATTCTAAAGCAATGTGGATATTTTTTTGTATCACAGTAGATTCAAGGCTACCTATGAAGGCTCTGAACTAAAAAGATAGGTTTTCATAAGAAACATAGTTAGTAAAAGAGTGCTTAGTGCATGACTTGGTACCCTTCCTTAGTACAATGGGCAGATCAAGAGATGAATCATACTTAATGATATTTTCTGAACGATCCTCCTTAATTTCATTTGTAGTAACTTTTGCACTGACCTTATTTTCATCATTATTGCCCTTTCCAGACAGGGTGACCTCAATATCAACATTACCCTGTTCACCTGTATTTTTAGGAATTCTAACTTGTCATTTTCACTCATTTTATTGTCATTATGTGAGTTAATAAAATTAGTCATACCTTAATCTTGTAAAGGTTCAGAATCTTAAACTGAAGCCGGCTGATTAGCAAGAGACTCAACTTCCTTTATAAGATTCCTCCTATAGTAGGTTTTCCAAGGAACTTGGTTAAGTAGGATTGTGTAGTGAGGATCTAGGCTTGATATGGTATCGAGAGTAGGACTAGTAGACTCTAAGGATATCACCTAGTTAGATTTAGACTCTTCATTCTCACTTTCTCCCTAAAAAGGGCTAACAAGAAAGAAAGTAAAATTCTCAATAAAGGTAACATTCATGAAGACAAAGTACTTACGAGAGGACAAATGAAAGAATTTATAGCCTTGTTGATGCAGAGGCTAACCAACAAAAACACATGCCTCAGCTCGAGGGGTAAACTTAGATGGGTTATGGCCATGGTTATGAACATAGGCAGTGCATCCAAATACTCAAAGAGGAACATCATAAATGAGGCAGGTAGAGGGATATGACCCTTTAAGACAATCTAAGGGGGTCTAGAGATGTAGGACACGAGAAGACATTTAGTTGATAAGATGAATTGCAGTGAGAATACATCGCCTCAGAGATAGGAAGGAAGGGAAGTAAACACCTAAGAGAACGAGTGAGTTTCAAAAGGTGACAATTTTTTGCTCGACTATCTCATTTTGTTGGGGGTGTAGACGCAAGAACTTTGATGAAAAATGCCTTTGGAGGACAAAAAACTCATTAAGGGTGTGGTTTTGGAACTCATGACCATTGTCACTTTGCAAAATAGCAACTTTTGTATTGAATTGCGTTTTTACAGTGTTATAGAAGTCCCTAAAGACAGAGGTAATCTCAAATTTGTCAGAAATGAGAAAGACCTAGATAAGACGAGTATAGTCATCAATAAAGATTACTAACTATCGTTATTTCCCAGATGATGTAGTTATCTTGGATGGTCTCCAAACATTACTATTAACAAGAGTGAAAAGGTGGGTTAGTTTGTATGGTTGTGAAGGAAAAGAAACCTGATGTTGTTTAGCCCAAATACATACGTCACAAGATAAGGTAGACACATCAATTTTAGAGAAAAGATAAGGAAATAAATGTTTCATATATTGAAAATTAAGGTGGCTTAAAAAAAATGCCACAACATCAAATTTAGGATTAAGACCAGTAAGAAAGTTATAAATCATGTCAATCTCTTCAATTCTAGGAGTATTGCAAACTATCACCGGGACTACTCTAGACTAGTTCTCTGCATAGGTCCATTTTCTGCCAGATAAGAGAAAGTTTATTAAGAAAAAATGTGACATCCATGGTTCCTTACTTGCATTCATGAACCTGCTTCCTTAGCATGTATAACTGAGAATTATTTTGGCGTTTGGAGTAGATTGTATAAGCAATGTCCCAAATATCTTTGGTTGTTGCAGGATACAGTAATGACTTGCCAATCTGGGGTTCCATACTGTTGATCAAGAAGAAAGCCATTTCCCTTTCAGTAACGTTTCTGTGGGTCACCCAGTGGAGGGCAACATATTTCCTCTATCAAAAAAACCAAATTTATGTTGTCCTTCAAGGACTATTTTCATTGACTAAGACCATGAGAAATAGTCGTTGCCATTCAAATTTTTCTCTAAAAGATATCATGTAAACCGTGTCACTGTACTAGTCACATACGAAGAGGATAAAGTGGGGAATGATGTTACTATATTCTCATAATACATCGATACAGTGTTGGATGTTGTCCCTAAGGTAACCTCAATTATTGAAATTTGTTGTTAAATCTCTTTCAATTGTTGTTGAGCTCTTCCCAAATAGGAAGAGAAAGAGGAAGCTTGCACTTAGAGTTATAATGTGTCGAAGATTTATCAACCTCAAATATTGAGTGAATTTGAGGATTCTTAACATTGGTATGATAACTAAGGTCAGTGGGTGATAAAACATACATATTGACGACAGAAGCGGTGGCGGCCGGCCAGAATTAGGTGGCAGTACATAAATTAGGACGTGGAGAGCAATATAGGCTGCAAATGAAGAAAAGGGTTACACAGAAGGGATGGTCGGCATTGTCTGAGAGGATGGACTGGTGCATGTAGTAGTTTCGATAGTGTGTGGGCGATGCATTGCAGTCGTGAGAGGTGTTTGACGACACTATGATGACAAAATCAATGAGATTACATCGATTGCCATTGTTTGAAGGTGACAAAACTATTCGTCCATGGTAGCACTGATTCGTGCATCGATGGTGGCGCTAAAACGGAAACTGCCTCCTCTGTTTGATTTTCAACACTAGTTGTGATACCATATTGAAAGTAGAGACAAAGAACACACACATTTACCTGAAAACTTGAGTACCAGGAGAAAAACCACGATATTTTGTTCTTATTATTTTATGATAATAACAAATGATACAGTGAGAAAATAAATAGGCTACAATCAAGAATAAAAAAAGGAAAAGATATCAGGTCAAATCTTCCCTTGAGCCAATCCCACTAAATCTAACCGTTAACAATATTAAGAGATTCACCATACTCATGTAGCATACTGTAATGTTCCTCTAATGAGCCCGTACCCAAAGAATGTGTTGTCTCTTACATGCTTGTAATCATGATCGTGATTTATTAGTGAGTGAATGTTGCAATAATATTTGAAGACCCCTACATATGGGTCATTCATCAATTATTTTAATTTACTAGATTTTTTCACGTATGTTGCATGTGGATATGTGTTTATCTTTTAAAATATAAAATTAATAATATAAGATAGTAGTATTTGTAATAATTATACTTTCATAAATTTTTACCTAATTTAGAGTTACATCTCATCATTTTTTTACTTCTATTTAGAATTAATATTTCATTGTTATAATTAATGATAGAATGTTTCAAAATTAATTTCTATAAAATAATGGATACAAGCTTTTATTTTTTTAGTTTGTCTCTTTATTTCAATTTTAGTTATGAATTAAAATGTGATAATATTTAAGGGACGTTTACAAAAATAGCAAAACAATTTATGATAATAAGGTCCATGTCACTACATTTTCTAAATTGCAAAAGTAGTAAATTTAAAAGCGGATAGCCTTCTGATAGCCATCTGATAATCTTCTCATAGCTTTTTGATAACCCTCTAATAGTCGTCTCTTATATCTAATTACTTGACATATTTGTCATATGCAAAAAAGAGGTATTATAAGTTGTTTTTTTCTAAAATTTTTTTGTCATATGATGCAATTTTCCAATATTTAATTTACCTTTTTTAAAACTTAATATTATACCTCTAAATTATAGAATAATTTTGAATTATATTATATTATATTATTGATGATTATTGAAAGAAGTATAGGTTGAAAACAAAAAGAAGAAAAAGAGAGTTAAGTAATATATAGAAATATGATAACAATGAAGAATTGACATAGAAAATATTCATATATATATATATATATAATGTTAGATTTTTAGGAGATACAAAATAAAAAGATCAATAATATTTTTAAACTAAAAATTTGAAAATGTATATCTAAAATTATTGATTTGAATTTAGTTTCACCATATTTAAGTTTCAATTATTTTGGTTTTATGTTTTATGTCTAAATATTAAATTTTTATCATCTAAAATAATACTAATTTTAAATTTAAAACACATTCTGCAAAAAAGAAAAAAAATGTTAGAAATTTTAGAGTGTTGATCTAGAAAAGCATAACGAAAAGATATACTAATAATTTAAGATAAAGGACAACGAAAAATAAGGTTTTATGTCATTTTACTCTCTCATTTTAGCTAGAAAAAAAAAAGAGGAACATATAATAGAAAAGAATATGCACGAAATTTTTTTATTACTCACATATATAACTAAAAAAAATAACAAACTAAAAATAGTTTTAAAGAAATAGAAAAGAAGATAATATTTACAAAGAAATGAAAGAAAATATTTGTATAGATGTCCAACACCGAATAAATAAATATTGTCTTCTTGCATTTTTCTTTCCACCTAATTGATGATCCAATTTTCTAGATTCACTCTTTATTTTATCTTCCCATCTTTCTTATCTCACTTCCTTTTTCTCTATTTTGTTTTCTAGAATTCTAATTGACAATTGCAATTTTCTAGAATCAAATTGTTCATGAAAACATTGTAATTTGGTTAAAAAGATACTCTTAAGCTTTCAAAGATGCCCTTAAATTTTATAAAAAGAGTTAAAACATACTTTTTTAGTTAGTTTTGGACGAAAATTGTTAAAGTTTTGTTTAAAAAATATTTCTAAACTATAGAAAAATTTCATAAATAGCCTGAAACTAAAAAAAAAAAATACTTTCATTGATCCAATTTTTACATGAAATTTCTCAACACTTAAACTAAAAACAAAAAATTTAAGTTAAAACATAAAATTCCACCAAATCTCATAAAATTCCAAAATAAAGATTTCTCCTTAAAACAATAATTAGTCAAATAAAAAATGTATTTAACTATTAACACACATTAAAAATTATGGAAAATTGATAAAAACATTTATATAAAAAATAGCTCATGTCACCTCCTTTTTTGCATATTGCAAATATCGCAAATATGACAAGTAATTAGTGATATCAGTCGGTTATCGAATGATTATCAACTTTTAAATTTTCTACTTTTACAATTTAGAAAATATAGTCCTATTATCATAATTTTTTTTGCTATTTTTGCAAACTTCCATTAAATTATTAACATGCAACTTCGTTAAAACATTTAAGTTCTAAAGTTTCTTGGTGCTTTTTATTACTCTTTATTCTTATTAATTAGAGGGGAGAAAAAAATAAGAAAATAAAAATGTTAACTTTTTTTAAAAAATTGTTAACTTTTTTTTAAAAATTGTTTAAGAATATTTTTAAAACTTTTGAAAGTTTAAGAGTATTTTCAAAAGTGTAGTGTGTGTCAAAAGTCAAATATATATATTTTTATTTGACTAATTATTTTAATAAGTTTTAAAGAGAAATTTTTATATTAAAATTTCATGATGTTTTGTAGAATTTTATGTTTTAATTTAAGATTTTGGTTTTTATTTTGTCAGATGAGAAAATTGATAAAAATTTTGGATCAATGAAAGTAATTTGATTTTTTTGAAAAGTTTAATAGTACTAATGAAACTTTTAAACGGTTTAGAGGTATTTTTGAAATAAAACTACAACAGTTTTTATCCAAAATTAGTAAGTGTAGTTTTGAAACTTTTTCAAAAGTTCATTTTAAAAATTTTAAGGACACTTTTTACCCAAACTACAAATTTAAGGACATTTTCTGTATAATTTCTTTTTTTAAAAAACAATTAATGACATAATTTTACTATTTGAAAAGTGGAAATGAAATAGAAAATAATAGATGAAACTCTAAAAATTACTTATGCCAACTTTACCATTTGCTTAGAAAATATTTAGATTTATATTATTTCAAAACTTGCAATAGTGTCTCAGAAACATTTTAAAATTAGCATTGTTTAAATTCATATATTAAAGATAAGTAATAAGTATTTCAAATGTTTAAATTTTTATAACCTTACTTTTTGTGTAAAAGAATATGTGACATTGACCTATTTTATTATAACCATTTATTTTCTTTTCTTTCAAAGGTATCAATTTGAGTTACTTAACTAACAAACTTTGCTTAACTTTACCAAATAGAATCTCACAAAATACAATTTTCAATAATTTTTAAAACCACAAATTAATTATTCAACAATTATAATATACTTTTAAAATGTTAGTAGCTTTTGATGGAACATGATTTATAAGACTATATTAACAACTCCCCTATTTGGTGTTTTTTTTTTTTTTTTTTTGTTATGAGAAGTATTTGTTCAAGTTATAACGAGAGTGATTAGTCTGTTTAAGTAAGTTGTATTGAGTAAAAATATTATTCTCTACGTTATTTTTTAAAATTATTTGCTACTAATATTTACCATTTATCCTAAATTATATATTATTATAAATTAAAGTAAATTAATAAACATAATAAATTAGAATTAGATACGTATGTTAATTGTTAAGTGGTTTGATTTAAAACTACAAAATCCAAAAGGGTTTAGGGTAGAAAAATTGTAATCTAAAGTAAATAAATTTGAACGGTCCACTCAAAGTCTCAAACAAATTTGGAATCGGATTGGGAATTGGGAATTTTGGGACCCACCCTTATTTTATATTTATAAATCAAATAAATACATATGAAACTTAACGCTAAGAATTAGTATAAATATTACGCAATTTTCGTTCCGCTTTGTGTTCGTTCCTTCTTCTCCGCCATTCATTCGTTCTTCGATTCGTCTTCTTCCTCTTCTTCTTCTTCACCAGTTTCACATTAACAACAATCCATATTCAACACTCCCTTTTGCTTTCCCAAGGATTTCGCCTTCCTTCCTTTTCTCCCTCTCTCATTCATCGGTATGTTTCCGTTCCACCTCCATTTTAATACCTTTTCATGTTTTGTTCTTTTCTTCTTTCCGCCTGATTTTCTCTATTTTGTTTGATTTCATGAACAATTTGCTTTGTTTTTCCTCTCTTATTGTTGTTCTGATGTTTCCCTTTTCGTTGGGTTACTGGATTTTCTCATTGTTGATTATTTTCGGAGGAGTTTTGTTGGTTTTGTTACAATGCGATGAATTATTGCCAGTAGTTCGTAGGATTACCGATTTTAGGACTCCATCTGTCTTCGATTGGACTCTGTAGTATCATATTTTCGAATTTGATGAGATTAAATTGACATCTTTGTTGGTGTATGAAGACTGATTTTCTTTTGAATTGTTTCAAACATCGAGACGTGTTTTACATATTTATCTTTTTATGAAGTTTGAAAATTCAACGGGTTGTTGTTGTGTTTTTGAGCAAGTCAGCCGGGGATTATGACTCGGGGTGTAGGACGTGCGTCTTTAATTCCTGTTATTCCAAACTTTCGAATAAATTTATCTTTTGGGTTTAAGGTTATGTCTTGTTTATCAAATCAATTCGTTTACTTGGATTGAAATTTATAGGGTTTATATGTTTTTTTTCTTTTTCTGAACTATTATTATGGCTGGCAAGGAATAAATGAGAAGTCGTTATCAAGAGTCTCATCTTCCTTCTGAAGTGTGGGGGCTCCTTGTTTTTTATGGAATTGTGTCGCTATCCTCACCAAGTTCTTTGGATTGAGCTCATAACACGTGGCTTCAACTAATTTTTTTTCCTTTTTCACCTTTTTGGGTTGTTCCCAGTTCTTTGTTTAAAAATATAATGTTATTTAATCGTTTCTTACTCGTTTGGCCATGTGAGATT
>JBBPDI010095560.1:0-11383 GCA_037974545.1 Cucumis variabilis | reverse complement strand
GCATTGATATCTCCATTTTAATTGAGATCTTGTGCATTTATTAGCTTGAAGAAGAGGAAACTTCTAGCTCATTCCACGGCCAGAATCCCAGGAAGAAAAACCTCTTAAACAAACAACTTCTGTTAAAGTTAATTTGAATCGTAGATATTATCAAATATAGATATTAAATATTTGAAATTTAATTGTTTGAAAAAATTAATATTTGTATTTAAATATACAAGATAATTAGTATTTGTTTTACAGGTTTGTATGTTTTGTTTTGAGATTTACATGTTTGATAGAATTATCAATTATATTGATTAAGTTCACCAAAATGTTTTAACTATGTATTTTTTACATATTTTTTTTTCCGGTTTTAATCCAAATATATATAAATGTTGCAATGTATATTTGATTCTATTACATTTGAAAAACAAATGATACTCTTAATTACCTTTTAGATATACCACGTGCATGTAACTTCTAGTTTAACTATAGGTACAAGATAGATAATAACAGTAGACAGATAACACAGCACTTTGGTAACCCAGTTCGGCAAACACGGCCTACATCTGGAGAGCTTTCTAGCTCAGATATGGAATATTATTAAGATTCAATAATCATAACCTACATCACTAGTTACACATTTACACTTGTTAATGCAGACAACAATAACAAACTTCAGGCTCCCCCCGAATGACTCATGAATCTTGTCGAGTTGATCTCGGGCTCCTCTGAATTAGAGATCGGCTCTCTTAACTCGAACCGACTTCTTAATACTCCTTTTCTTCACCCTGTACATATACAATACACAGTATCTTCATTAGCAGCCTTGCTAAAATATTACGAACCTGTAGGAAGATCGACTTTCCAACAGTATCTCGGACGTCTCTAGTTCCTCGATCACGAACTGCAATTTTTCCTAAAAGACTTACCGTCACAAACAATTGATTGCCATATAAATATCAAACACCTAAGATTCCATATGGATTCTCCTTTTCAAGGAAATATAATAACCACCTCTATCTTAGATGCATTCTGTTAACAAATCCAATATTTTAATTGACAAAAATATGAGCATAACAATCTCCACCTTTTTTTATCAATGGGCCATAATCATTCTTTTTTCTGTTCAACAACTAAGTCTACTGGTCAACTGCCAAGTTATAACTGCTTTACTGATATGGACACATTCATAACCAAAACCAACAGTAAAGTAAGGTACCAGATAACAACATCAAGGACAAAATAGAACATCAACATATACTCCCACCAGATAGGAAGAACAGAAGAGCAGATATCAAGCCATAGCACCTTCATTCATTATACTCACAACATAAGGTACCAAATAATAACATCAAGGACAAAATAGAAACACACACAATACAAACAACAACACACCACTATCTCCCTCTGTTGAGAACAAAAAGAATGGATCAGAGTCACTGAATTGGTGAAGCGGAAGACACTGAATGCAAAGAGCGAAGGAGAGCATCAATTTCGATTTTACGATCCTTCAGCAAAGAGATGGTGGAGCCCAATGCCCGAGATTCCACCTCAAGCGATGCAATCACACGAGGAACATCTAGACTAGAAAGACCAGATGGTCCAGGACAAGTGGACGGACTAACACTAGCAGGACAACCAGGAACGTCAATATCTACCACATGAGACCCCTGAAACAGCCGATAACTGAGAGAAATGTCCATGGGTTAGGACCAAGAGCATCTAGAGGCCCCAATATAGTCGAGTGTAAATGAAGAAGTAGGCCTGAGAAGAATCTGGATAATGCAATAGGAATCTTAATGCCAAAAGTACTCACATGACGAAGCAGCTGATTATACAAGAAGAGCCCAGTATCCACAAATTCGTCAGTACCAATACGATATAGGAAAGAAGCCAGGTATCGAAACGCTAGAAGCTTGCGAAGAGGGAAACCAATTCGTAATGCCAATTTTGTGCAGAATTGCATACTTGACATTGAGAGCTGCGACAGGAACCCCAGACGAAGGCCAAACCGTCAATGACCCACCCGTGAGAACAGATGCCATTGTGCTGAGGGACGGATCATTCAGAGTAGAAACAGAAGCAATTGACCTATCAAGATACTGATTAAACACAGAAGGAGAAAGTACAATGCGATGCCCACAGACATGAATTGCTTGATAATCAGAACTACTCGGGTCATCAAAATCGGACGGTAAGTTGGCAATCACTTCTATGATTAAACGAGGATAGAAAGGCCCCACATCAATGATGGTATGTGAGAGTCCAGTCAGAGAAATAAATGCCATAACAACACTACACGATCCGAAATATTAACTTCATCAGCCATCCGCCGCTGTACAACAAATTTCCACCGTTGTACATTCTCCTCATGATGAAAGGAGATGCCATCGATAGGAACAAAAAGCACATTGCGGGAAAGTCACCGCCGCCCTGTCTTGATAGTTACGCCACGTGGTTCAGTGCCCTTAGAGGGTGAGGGAGCATGTTCAGATTCAGTTGGAGATGGGGAAGCAGAAGGATGTACCTCAGGTATGGAATCAGTCAGAGAAGTAGGTGGAGAGGAATCCGAATCACTTTGTGTGGATGTAGAAGTAGTAGAATGAGGACTCGAAGCATACATCGAAGAGCTAGTAGAGGATCCTAATACCTGGTCAGGCTTGGAGTTTTGAGTAACCGATGGTAGAGTGGTAGAGGTAGAGACCCTACGAATACTAGTAGATGGTGGCTCTATTGTTGATGCATTCTTGGATTTGGCCCGCAACAATTCAACCAACGGTACATGATCAGCAGAGTCAGATATGAAAGATGTTCTCAAAGTCATGGCTATTGGTTCATCGTGATGGGACGACGCACTGTTAGAACTGATAGTGAGAGGAATCTTACCACGATCGGTAAGTCGCACATATGGACGATGTGCAGGCACACTCTTAATCCTCTTCTCTCTCAACCGAACTCTATGCATGTTAGTGCGAACAGGTGCATCAGATGCAGAAGTCGATGCAGAACAACCGCAACGTGTGCTCACCATTGTTGAATAACATAAAGAAATATGAAAAACAGAAAACTTCCGTTGATAGTTAACCTTCAAGACAAGATGCAACTTTTGAACTTCTTGGAACGGAAGAGTCTTCCGCCAGAAGTAATAACAGGAACTCTTAATGAGGGAACCTTTCGTATTTAATACAATTGTGGGCCATCATACACAACATCAAGCCTAGGCCCAATTGATGAAACTCATATAGTTATGTGGAAAAATGGCATACTCCCAACTCGACCCTCAAATGTTTAAATGACTTGAAGTCCGGTGGCTTAGTAAATATATCAGCTAATTGCAGATTATAATGCACATGTAGAAGAGCGATCACTCTGTCATCCACCAATTCTCGAATAAAATGATGCCTTATATCTATATGTTTAGTGCAACTATGTTGTACTGGATTTTTAGAAATATCGATAGCACTCATATTATCATAGTACAACATCATGGTGTCCTGACCGAACCCATATTCTTGTAGCATTTGCTTTATCCATAGAAGCTGGACACATGCATTATCAACTGCTATGTATTCTGCCTCGACTGTTGATAGAGATACAAAATTTTATTTTTTACTAAACCATGAGATGAGATTATTTCCCAAGAAAAAACAACCTCCAGATGTGGATTTCCTGTCATCCACACATCTTGCCCAATCAGCATCACAGTAGCCCACAAGAGAAGTGTTGGTATCAAAGGAGTAATACAAACCATAATCAGACGTTCCATGTATGTATTTGATAATCCTCTTAACAGCCTGTAAATGAGAGTATCGAGGGGATGCTTGAAAACATGCACACATTCCAACAGCATAAATAATATATGGTCGACTTGCTGTAAGATATAATAAACTACCAATCAGTCTCGCAAGCTTTGATTAGTGTAATGTGAGTAGCTGCTGGAGTAAGTTTAGATTGAAAATTTTCAAGGCCAAACTTCTTAATCATAGTTTGTGCATATT
Organism: Cucumis variabilis; assembly: GCA_037974545.1. Lineage (NCBI taxonomy): Eukaryota > Viridiplantae > Streptophyta > Magnoliopsida > Cucurbitales > Cucurbitaceae > Cucumis > Cucumis variabilis. The sequence continues at coordinate 7,400 of JBBPDI010095560.1, read as the reverse complement.
TTTTCTGAGAAACAAAGATACCACTAGATTTTTGTTTGATCTGTAATCCCAAAAAGAATGACAGTTCTCCAACCATACTTATTTCAAATTCAAACCGCATCACATGAACAAAGTCATCCAGAGTTTCAGCAAGAAATCCTCCAAAAATTATGTCATTAACATAAATTTGAGCTACAATAATATTCTGATCATTCTGTTGTATGAAAAGAGTTCTGTCTCCTTCGTCCCGAATATAGCCTTGACTCAAAAGATACTCTGTAAGCCTTTCATTCCAGGCTCAAGGAGCTTGTTTTAATCCATATAGTGCTTTATTTAAACGATATACATGTCGTGGGAATTTTGGATCAACAAACCCCTTTGGTTGAGCAACATATACTTCCTCATTTAAGTACCCATTTAAGAAGGCACTCTTGACATCCATTTGATATAACTTGAATTTCTGAACACAAGCAATGTTAAGCATTAAGCGAATGGCTTCAAGTCTAGCAACAGGAGAAAATGTTTCATCAAAATCAACTCCTTCAATCTGAGAATATCCCTGAGCCACCAATCTGGCCTTGTTGCGAGTAATATGGTCGTTTTCATCTGTCTTGTTCTTGAATATCCATTTTGTTCCAATTATATTCACATTTGCTGGCTTGGGAACTAACTTCCATACATTAAGTTTTTGAAACTGAAGTAGTTCTTCCTACATGGTACCGATCCAGAATTCATCTTCAAGAGCCTCAGATACTGATCTTGGTTCAATGGTGGATGTATAGCAAATATTTGCTATTAGCTTTGCATAGTCTATTCTATCCTTCTTCCTGGTCGACACTCTACTTTGAATATCTCCAATGATATCTCGCACCGGATGATTTTTGACTACTCTGGAAGAGGGTCTCAGCTGAAGACTTGCAAACTCATCTGAATTATCTGGGCTACTATTAGTAAAGACTTCATTTGGAATGCTATCCGTAGAGACTTCAGTTGTCTCATCAGTCACAATATCACTACTAGCGTTAGAATCTCCCACAACTTCAGTTTGCCTTTTATCTGTCTGAGTATATATAGTATCCGCCTCATCTTGAGCGTCTGAGGATGTTCTCAGAATACTCTCATTGTCATTTACAGTAATGTTGATCGTTTCCATAACTGTCCTTGTCCGATTGTTGAACACCCTATAGGCTCTACTATTTGGTGAATACCCTAGAAAGATTCCTTCATCTGATTTGGCATCAAGTTTTCTGTGATAATCATGATCGGCAAGAATATAGCACGTGTTTCAAAAATATGAAAGTACTTTACATTCCGTTTTCTACCTTTCCATAATTCATATATAGTTACTGTAGATCCTGTACGTAATGTAACTCTATTGTGGATATGACATGTCGTATGCATTGCTTCAGCCCAGAAGCTCGACAGGAGGTTATTAGCATGAAGCATTACTCGAGCCATCTCTTGAAGAGTACAATTCTTCCTTTCGACAACTCCATTCTGTTGAGGAGTGAATGGAGCTGAGTATTCGTGCTTGATGCCTTCGCTTTCGCAGAAACCATCCATTTTAAAGTTCTCAAACTCCGTGCTGTGATCACTTCGTAACCTTATAATGTTCACACACTGCTCACGTTGTAGATTTCGACATAACGCTATCAGTGTTACAGTTGTTTCAGACTTGCTTTTCAGAAACTGGATCCAAGTGAATCGGGACATCCACACACACTAGCACATACTTTTTTTTGCCTAAACTCTCAGTTTGCATCGGCCCCATGAGATCCACATGAATTAATTCAAGCACTCTGTTAGTGTAGCAGCCACTGTTACTTTTGTGAGATACTCGAGTCTGTTTACTCTGCTGACATTCACCACAAAACATTTGTCCTTTCACATTCAAGGTTGGTAAGCCTAAAATAGCATCATGTCTGAGTACCCTGTCCAGAGAGCTCAGGCTGACGTGACCTAATTTCTTATGCCATAGCTGAGTTTGTTCATCTCTTGAAATGTGACATACCTCAGATTGATTGGAACACTAGTGATAACAGTTATCCATTTGCCTGATGCCTCCCATTACTTCTTTACTTGATTTGTCAGACACAATGCAGTATTTTTGTTGAAATTTACGTCATAACCCTGATCACATAGTTGACTTATACTTATTAGATTGGCTATGAGCCCCTCAACGTAGCGCACATCCTTCAAGCTAGGAGGATGTTGTCCAGCCACATTTCCCTTGGCAAGAATTTTGCCCTTGGCTCCATCTCCAAAAGTCACTTGACCAGATATACAGTCAACAGAATTAGTGAAGTAAGATCGATTTCCATATGCCTAGAGCATCCACTATCAAAACACCAGTCTTCTTGAGATATTTGTACTGATGTAAAGGCAATATTACCTTTCTCCAGATGCCTTTTAATCCTCCATTCATAATTGCCCTGTTCATCATGGTATAGTAGTAGGGTTTTATGTGTCTCATTTTACCTCAGAAGTGACAAATCCATGGTTTTGTAAGAACACTTCTTCTGCTATTCCTATGAGAATTCCTCCCTTCTCTGATTAAGCCTGAGCTACTAAGGACAAACACAATCTTGGTGTCATGTTTCTTCTGATTTACTGCACCACTAAACCCTAGACCTTCCTTACTGCAACCAGATCTTCCCAGAGTTAATATGTGATCAAGATTTTCAGTCCCTGAATTTAGCACCTTTACCGTTTTTTCCAGTTGGATATAACTTGCTTGTGACTCTTTGAGTTTCTGCTTCAGAGTTGAGATTACTGCTAGTGGTCTTTCATTTTCAGTCATTAATTCTTGAATTTTCTCTTTTTGTGCTACTCTGACGGCTGTATCTTCTTCACATGAAACCTTCATCTTTTTAAAGGACATATTTTTAGTGACTAAGTGATCTTGATCTTCATGCTCACTTCCATCAGTTGACAGCATACTGATAAAAGCATTTGTAAATTCTTCTTTTTCGACAAGCCCTTCTGAATCCTCATCTGATAGCGTAGCCCCGAAGCTCTTCTTCTGTCTTCATAGGAATGTTGCACATTCAGCCTGATAATGTCCGAAACCACCACATTCTCTATATTTGAATGATCTGCTATCTTTACCAGATGGTCGTTCAGATTCTTGAGTTTTGGATTGGTCAAATTCTCTTCGCTTAAGGTTATTTAAGGATCGATTGTGAACTCCGAAAGTGCTTGTGTTATTCATTCTCTTCATTATATTTGAGACTTGCTTAGTTAGTAAGGCGATCAATTCATTCATTTGCTCATTTGATGATTTCTCCAGTTCAACACGATCATCTCCCTGAACAAATTGAAATGCAAATCTTTTTTCCTTTACGACTAGACGATCAGCTAGGGTAATTTCAAAAGTCAAAAGAGAACCAAACAATTCATCAAGAGATAGAGTAGACACATCATGAGATTCTTCAATGGCAATAACTTTCACGTCGAACCTTCTAGGAAGGGATCTAAGAACTTTTCGAACTAACTTAGATTCAGGAATTTCTTCACCTAGGTTGAATGATTCATTTGCCAGTTCCAGAACCCGTACATTGTATTCAGTAATAGTTTCTTCCTCCATCATCTTCAATGACTCAAATTTGGTGGTCAACAATAAAAGTCGGGATGTCTTGATTTTGGATGTACCTTCGAATGCTACCTCGAGTCTTTTCCAAACATCTTGTGCAGTTACACATGAATTAATTAATTTGAACACATTCAAGTCGACCCCATTATAGATTGCATTTAGGGCTCTCGAATTTCCCAGTGACACCTGTTCTTCTGCTTCGGTTCATGTCTCCTCAGGTTTTGATACAGATTTTCCGTCTATGATTGTCATGGGAAGAGTCCATCCCACTTTTACTGCTCTCCAAACCTTTGAATTCATTGATTTCAAGAACGATACCAAACGAATCTTCCAGTATGAATAATTTTTTCCATCTGGAATTGGAGGTTGTGTAGTTTGGGTATGTTCTCGTTGTGTATCCATTAGTGTCGAACCCGCTCTGATACCAATTGAAAAACAAATGATACTGTCAATTACCCTTTAGGTATACCACGTGCATGTAACTCTGGTTTAATTATAGGCACAAGATAGATAATAACAGTAGACAGGTAACACAGCACTTTGGTAACCCAGTTCGGCAAATACGACCTACGTCTGGAGAGCTTTCTAGCTCAGATATGGAATATTATTAAGATTCAATAGTCATGTAACCTACATCACTAGTTACACATTTACACTTGTTAATGCAGACAACAATAACAAACTTCAGGCTCCCCCTGAATGACTCATGAATCTTGTCGAGTTGATCTCGGACTCCCCCTAAATTAGAGATCGACTCTCTTAACTCGAACTGACTTCTTAATACTCATTTTCTTCACCCTGTGCATATACAACACACACTATCTTCATTAGCAGCCTTGCTTAAACATTATGAACCTGTAGGAAGATCGACTTTCCAACCGTATCTCAGACGTCTCTAGTACCTCGGTCACGAACTGCAATTTTTCCCAAAAGACGTACCGTCACAAACAATTAATTGCCATACAAATATCAAACACCTAAGATTCCATATGGATTTCCCCTTTTCAAGGAAATATAATAATCACCTATATCTTAGATGCATTCTCTTAACAAACCCAATATTTTAATTGACAAAAATATGAGCCTAACAACATCAATTAAAAATTGTTGTTTGGATTGAGGTAAAATAAAAGTAACAATAATATATAAATCCCAGTTAGATTATAAATATATTAAAGTGATCCAAGTTTTTCAAAGTCTAATAATTAAGGTCCAGATGAATATTGCTTATGCACGGAGATTTTTTTAAAACGGAAAATCCATCAATGTCATTCATTCATTTACATTGAGAAAAATTAAGATTCAACTACAAAATTCAATCAATCACTATCATATTTCATTTCCATTGCTATTAACAAAATGAAGTAATTTTTACATAGATATGAATCAGCAAGCACTAACCGACCTATACACCACTTGAATGAGATTTATCCTGTTATTTACAAAACCCAAACCCTCTGCTATCTATACAAATAGGTGAACTGTACAATGTTCAGGATCCCCTACAAAAAAGCTTACAAAATTAAACTTATAAGATAACTACACCTATGGATTTTCCTATATTATTCTTCCCATAACTCAAACTATTTGCTTCACTTCTTAGCACATCATGTATGAACACATGTTTAAAAGTAGGATTTCGAATAGTGAAACGATAATCAATTAAATGTTGATCCTTTGCTATAATCCTCGAAGCCCGAACACACTCCAACGTTAATAAACTATATATATTAATATTTGACATTATCTCATCAAACAACATTTGTCTTCTTTCAGCTACATCAGCTTCATGTTAGAAACAAGATGCAGAGTTTGGCATTATGTGCAGTGCAGTTGCATCAGAATAAATAGATTTTAATTCACTCACGGTTTCACTTCTTGTTTCAACCAATATCTCACCTCTTTTTCTTTTTCTTCTCCTTTCTTCTAGACGCATCTAAAGGTATATCTATAGTTGGTTGTGTTTCACTATGAGATGTTCCACTTCAAAAAATTGCTAATATATATTGTCATTGGCTGAAGGATGTAACAACTCAACTTCAGAAATGAATCTTCTTGAGTTTCTTCATTCATTGTCTCAACCACATCTTCAAAATTTATAGTTTCAACCACATTTAGCTTGATTTTTTTCAAATACAATGTAGATCTTCAAAGTGTGAAAAAGGCTTATTGCAAAGTCTTTTAGTTGTTGGATGACTCTACAACATAAAAATAATTACACAAGAAAATAACAAATAATATGAAATAAGTATTGTTTGGATAGTATTAAATAGTGGCAATAAATTGATATTACCTTAACCCAGTCGTAAAAAGTGTGATTCTCAACTTCTATCCATTTGTAAATGTCATTCCATCCAAATCTCGAAGAATTTGGACCAAACATCTCATCTATTGTATGGTATTGTCTTTTCCATAAGGATTTTCTTCTTTCATCCATTTCTGAAGATGTTGCAAGTAACCTAGTTTGAAGGTGCCATTATGACATGTCATTTACTTGATTTAGTTAGTTCCAGCAACCCAAAAACTAAACGAGTGTTTACTTGTTATTGCTCCATGTTCGTTTTTCTCAAGTAGTTCCCTTGGAATGTTCTCTCTTCCATATCGAATATATGATATAATTTGTCATAAATAAAGGACAAAATTAAACAATAAAATAAATAAATAAATGATCCAATACATTATATTTAATCCAAACATACAAATTATATAAATAAAGAAAAAAAACTAAGAATCTCCGGTTGATCTCCATTCATTAAACATTTTTCTACCCAAAATATTCCTCCAACTTGTCCACACTTGAGCTTTAATTTCTACAAAAGCTGTTGACTCATGTTCATTGCCTAAGTTACTTCCAAATGCCATGCATTTCCTCTTAACTATAAGATTAATTAGGGATAACACAACAAGCTAATATAATTAACATTTAGTTTTCACTAGATAATAGAATTATGAGAAATTGCATCAAATGACAAAAACATTTAGAAAAACAATTCATGACAACTATCAAACGACAAAAACATTTTAAAAAAACAACTCATGACAATTATGTTTTGTATATTGCATATATGATAAAATTAGTAATATCAGACGACTATTATAGGGCTATTGGAGGGCTATCAGACGGTAATCACAAGATTTTCGACTTTTAAATTTGTTACTTTTGTAATTTAGAAAATGTAGTGATATGAACTCTATCATCATAAATTTTTTTACTATTTTTGCAATAACCCCTAAAACCTTCCTCTAAGTATGGTCATCCATCCTTTAGAAGACAAAAGCACTTTGTATTACATTACAAGCAGATGAATGCTTTATGTTAAAAAATTCTTAAGCATATAGTTGGTTGATGTCCAACTCTCCAATCATTTAAATGATATCTTACTTTGTATGATGCTAAAGAATCGTCCTTCACGATTGGTATGTGCAACATCGTAAAGATAATAATATCCTAAGAATTACACATAGTAATTTAAGTTTTAAACAACGATAATTGTAATATTCAATTTGGTATTCATGGTATGTTAAGTAGCATACCCTTTGGAATATTTTTAAGTCCATTTCTTCTTGATATAACTTTTCTTAAAACTTTAGAATTAGAAGCCTTCTCATCTAGGACATAAATATGCATATCTTGGGAAAAATACCAAACACATTAGTTACAATTTTTTTTGTTTTGTTTTTTGTTTTTTTGTCGTACAACTAGGTTTATCAATAATTGAAACATTCACTTTAATATATGTTACATTAGGATCAAAAAACAATTTTGATGAAAAAGAATGAAAGTTATCATGATAACAGCTAATGTTTAAGTAATATATATTAAGAACAT